>CAJDYZ010007425.1:30906-48922 GCA_903986555.1 Heterotrigona itama
GAAAACTGTTAATCCGAGTAACGAAAGTTCTATATTTTTTACTTTCTTTAGATGGAATGGTGGATGGAATAATATTTTATGTATAATAAAATACCTCTGATAGATTATATGATGTATGTACATATTTTAAATACGTATTGTAACGATACTCGCGTTCTCATAAGTATTTTGTGACATAAAAATATCGAAACTGTTTAACCTTGGAATTGTTTTCGAATCCTACATATTATATGTTTATATGTTTAGTTTTGTACAGTATAAAATAAAGCCTCGTGTAAACATTTTGTCTATCTGTTTGTATCTACGCAACTCAAGAATCTCGATAATAAAAGTTCAATAATAGAATATTTCTCGAGGACTGTTTACTGAAACATTAATAAATAGTATAAAATACACGATACGATAGAATATAATACAATACGTGATTAAAGGAAATCGAGCGGTTGAAGAAAAAATATCTGACTACCTTTTGTGAATAAATTGGCTCAATAATTGGTCAGTAATTGAGTAAAATGATTCACATACTGGAATAAGATTCTATTAATTTAATGAATACAATACTGGCATTTGAATGAGCCACATTTATGCTGAGCATTAGCTTAAGCATTTAAGATACTATGGCATAAGCAATTTGGTAATCTGTGGAATTGTAAAATTACATTAAAATATATAAATTATAATAAGTTATTACAAAATAACGAAGACACAATCTCATACCATATTTTAGATTACGTGTGCAAATAATGTCAACATGAAATTGAAACATCAACTTCTTTAAACCCATTATTTTTTGTTCTTGTATCAATATCAAAATTAATTGTCTATAAAAATTTACTTTTATTTAAACTTTTATTCACTAATTTAAGATGTCAAATTTTTATAAATTACACGCATTAAATTGTAATACCGACTCATATGCATAGATGGTGTATCAAAAAAGTGAAAGAGAAAGAAAAAGAAGCAAAAAAGGAAAAAACTGGCTAGTGTTCTTAACAGGAACCAAAAAAAAACATTGGCTATCTTATTCTGATCTCCTCTATGTAATGTCATATGCGCTGAAACTAAAGCACTATTTACTATATACTTGTATATACAACACATTGTTGTTTATACAAATCTTTGTTTAAAAAAATTCGCTCTGAAACATGATTAGTGTCTTTAACATCTTGGAAATTCTTATATACGTCACATGATATTTTCGAGAATTCGATTCCAATCCCAAAAAAATTCCCGACCCGACTTGAATCAAACTGACATTTTTGGGTTTTCACATTCGTCTAATAGAGGAAGAAGTCGAGATATGGAAATCAGTGAACATCTACTCTTTGGAAATGGGTGCGTTTGACGTTGATGGTGTCCTTGAAGAGCTTAAACGTTCATCTAGCGGCGTAATAGCGCGTGACGCGGATAGTGCGATATGTTGTACCTCTGAAAATATACGGTGTACCGCACCGTTTTCTCGAGCTATGGTTCGGGAAGAAATTTTCTATCTGGAATACAACCGTGCCTTTCATTAAAATTTGTAAGTAATTTTTCACAGCTGAGATTGCTATGGAATTCCCAGTGAAATTGAAATGGTTAACGACGTTGAATAATCAAATAAGAAAGTTAAGCGGGAAAATTTCACGTTGTTGAAAATGAAAATTGCGAACGAAGAGTATACTGCAAGAATTCCGACAAAAAAATAAAAAAATTAAAGAGTTTCAAATTAAACGATGATATTAAGTAATAATAAATCATTTGGAACAATTTTTATTTATTTGTATGTTGAAAACTAGCGCTCACAAACAATATAGTTAACCAATCCTTAGACTTTTATTTTGTTTCTGTTACATCTTTCAAGAATAGTATGCTTGGCTATTAAACTAGTTCAATTTAGTTATTTATTATAATTATGTTAGGTTAGTATTAATTTTATAAAAATTAAGTTAGTATTAATTTAACTGAAAGATTAATTTTCTTACTCTCAATTTAGCTCATATTTAGCTTAGCTTATTGACTTTGTACACTCACTGATTTTTCTTTCTAAATTTTGCTATTTTTAATTTCATTTTTGCATTCTTTTTTGCAATTTTTTTCCGTATAAATAAATTATAAATTATAAACTATAAATAAATTCCGTATAAATAAATAAATTAAATCAAATACCCTGGCTAATTTTTACTAGTAGTAGTAAAATAACATGAAATAACATGAGTAGGAATATAAATACAATAGTAAGAATTGAAATAGAAGAATGCAGTAAATCATAATTAGTAAATCAATTAGTAATTTTAAATTTAGTAAATTTACTGATTATGTATTGAAATGAAACTGATGTATGAATGAAATAACTAAATTATTATTAATAATAATTTGACTGTCAGATCAATATAATTAATTTTTTTTCATTAAAAGGAATTAACAGCAAACGATAATTCTGCCGATAATATTTCATTGTCTTTTACATAGCCCTTCGAAGAAATGTTAATTTGTTCGTAACTGTTATTTTTATCCATCGTGTATTAGCATGGATATTGCAATTGGATAAAAGGGCAGATAAGGCCCAAGGGGAGTACTGATTATCTTTTTTCTGATATCGTAGTTACTTTATGTCAGATCTCGTATTTATTTTATTGAGCACCTCTTAAAGAATTCGTATATAATTTGTGACTCCTCTCTCATTAAAATCATGTAATAATGCGTTCTAGTGCAGTCGGAGAAATGTTAAATTATCGTTACTCGATAATAAATGTAATTTCGCTAATATACGTGTATAATTGATAAGTATATACGTCTAATATGTAACGTTTAATATCTAATTTGTTTTAAAATGAACATCTTTAGTTTGACATTAAATATCAAACATTTTCTGCAACAATAAGATGATTAATAAGATAATAAATTAAGTATAATCGCTTACAATGTTAATTTCGACGAATTAATGACATTGACGGACAGTATCATTTTCATTACTTAATTACAATTG
Source organism: Heterotrigona itama (assembly GCA_903986555.1). Taxonomy (NCBI): domain Eukaryota; kingdom Metazoa; phylum Arthropoda; class Insecta; order Hymenoptera; family Apidae; genus Heterotrigona; species Heterotrigona itama. Next base: position 33,875 of record CAJDYZ010007425.1, read on the forward strand.
TATTTGATATTTTTGAAAAAATCATATATGAACAACAAAATATTTTGTCTCTTACATAGTAAATTTTGTTAGCTTCCTTTTTTATTCTATGTACATATCTATATACGTTTCCACATCGCTCTATTTTTCTATTTTTTTAAAGTTATTTAATTGTACAAAGCCATGTGTCTTGTTTGTCTCTCGGTTTGAATAACATCCTTTATAAGTTGTAATTCTAATAAAATTTTCCTTACACTTAATATGTATAAATAAGTATTTATATTTTGTATATTATGCGTTACAAACCTTAGGAGCATAACGACACCAGTCGTTTCTAACTTTCTGGATACTGCTTTCCAGCTAGCCATAACCGTAAATTTCTGTTTCGCTGTTAACGGAAGCCGTGAGTCTGTAGTAGGTTGATTCGGTGTCGCCAATTTGCTAAGTTCGCAGCCCATGTCGAGTAACGATGATGTGTTCCTTTTTTCCGGAAATAAAAAAGAACCACCAATACACTAATCCTTTTCTTGCTTTGGCGAGCAATTATTATACTATTTGTTTTTTTCCGGATCAAGTTTTCGAATCACTCCTTATATAATTAAACTCCGTTAATCTTTGGCTCGTGTTGATGATGAATCGACAGATGCCCCCACGGAAATTAATCCGGCCGAAAAACGGACGAGCACTTTAATCAAGCAACTGCAACCAACTGCTTCCCCACCGTTTCATCAAATCACCCGCGTTAAAGCGTTTCACTGGATTCCTGTCTCGAAGCAGGATTTAAGATCCTAAGAGAAAGGAAGAATCCTTCCAGAACCTTGCAGTTATCACTTCTAGTTCTTTGTTCACCGCTTGGTTACCACTTCACGAATAGTTAAAAAAATTTAACAATGTTTTGTTTCATCACTGACGTCTTATTCAAAGTTATCGTAGTCGTCAAAATTGGAACTGCTACGTCGTAGATGAAAAGTTGAAATCCATTTGCTTTTTGTCGATTACCCGTTCTCGATAATTTTCCGTTTAATGCTCAGTCAAAACACGCATTGAAATTTACGGAAAATTTGTTTTTTCTCTTCTTCGATAGGATTTATCTTCTCCAAATCTTACGATAAATCGAAATAATAACGAACCACATATGTTGATAAAGTTCCTCTTCCGCCTTCATTGAAAACAATTGCGTTGAAATATTCCACTGAGAAATTGCGTGGTAATGATTTATTGATAATGGAGAAACGAGATTAGGTAGACATTTCTAGAAGGGAAACTGATAAGTTAGAAGAAGGAAAAAATAAACATACTTCATTCTTTCTAATTTCTATTGGTATTTAAATAACGTGAGTACCACGGGTACTTTTATTTGTTCAACAACATATGAAAATCAATAGCACATAGGTATCGTATTCTAATACATTCTAATAGCATCGATTTCGATAAGTTGTTTCTATCTTTTGAAAAAATGTATTTTGCGTTGCTTGAGTAATTAATTACAATGGCAAGAAAAATACAAAAATAAATATACATAATATCATAATATATAAATAAACATAATATTAATAAATAAATATAATATATAAATAAACATATCACCACATTGTACATTGTACATTTATAGTACAGTAAATAAGAGATGAATCACAAAAACTACATTTTAATATTTCCGTTACTTATTGTTTTATCATAAAGAATAGTATTACACTATTTCAAAGACTATCTATCATCTTTTTAAGCTATTTTAAGCCATAGGTCATTTTTCTCAAGGTCATCTTTTTATAAGTTTTCAAAATAAGTGCATATTTAATTTTGAGAGAGAGAGAGAGAGAGAGAGACTGGAAATTTAAAAACTGTTGACTTGATGTGAGAAAAAGAAGAAAAATATTTTCACTGCTATACTCAAATATAATAACTTACAATTTTTTGCTTGAAACTTTCTAATCGAAATCGATTTTCTGAAAAATTCATTTTCTTTAACGAATATTACTCTTTTAGGGAATTAAATTTTTGTCAATATCATTCATTTCGCTCAATATTCATAAATATATCTGATTAATAAATAAATGATTATAAAAAGAAGATGAGAAAAAATAACTACTTCTCCATAACTTTAATAAATTCGTAAATGATGCTTTATCTAGAATCTTGCCAAAATTTAAATGTTAACATAAATTAAATTTACCAATGTATAACAGAAAAAACACAATAAAAATTGGAAAAAATGATTCTGCTATTAACTTTGGAAGTTTGAAACAATAACTTGTTTCATAATTTAAATGTAAAATTTCTAAAGAGATTCGTTGTCCAAGTAGAACCGAAGAGAAATAATTGGAGAAAAAAAAAAAAACGAAAGGAATGAATAAGTAGTTGAAACTTCTTCGGTGGAAAAATATAGAACTTAGAAAAGAAGCAGTAACGAAGATGAAAATGAGGCAAAAAAAAAAAAAGAAAATTTGAAGAAATAATTTAAAAAAAACAGCAAAGTTTATAAAGGAGACTTTTTCTGCGCGCAAGAAAAGGTACGATCGAAGAAGAAACAACCTTTTTCAAAAATTTGAATGATCGTTGAAACTTCATATTATTCTATAAAAATTCGTAAAAAAACGAATGATCGATCCGGTCGATGGATCGAGTACGCGTTACACGAGTATTAACATTTTCGAATCCAGATCCAAATGGAAATAAGAAGAGAAACATCGCAAAAATAGAACAAGTAGTTATGTATAACGGAATAAGAGCAACGCCATAAAACTTGAAAAAGGAAAAAACAAATATGAAAGATCGTTTCCTTTTGTTTGATGCCGAGAAAGAAATACTAAATATGTATATTATATATTTGAGGGGGTAAATGCAAAGAATAACCAAACACTGGTACTCATAAATATTTATATACTTGTTCTTATTTTTTCAAGTTGTAGAAGAGATAAATTTTCTCAAATTTTACCAGACAGCGGAAGACAAGTAGAAGATAAAATGAACTTGAGACATTCGCATCGCAACCCTAGTATCATGAAATAGAATGTAATTGCGATATCCCTTGTAATCAAAAAGTTTACAATTACTTTCATAGTTACATGTATATACATTCTATGCTGAACTACAAAAATGCGTTAATATATTCACGAACACAATTAAAAAAATAAATAGTGATTTCTTTAAATATTATAGAAATACTTTAGTCTAAATTTTTTATATTTTCGCATACTATGTATATCTTGTGCATTTAAATTTTCTATAAATGTATAAACGTCAATATTCTATATGCACAATTAGTACAGATAGGCGATTTTCTTTTTAGAAAAAGAAACAGAATCTTTTTTAAGCGACTTACAATTTAGAAATCAAATAACTTGAAAACAGGGACGAACGTTTTTTAACGATGAAACAGTTGCACGTAATTATAAACACCAATTGTTATTGTTTACATATTTTTCAAAAATTATTTGTACTTTTAATATAACGATAATTATAAAGAATAAAATCATTTCAGATTTTCTTTTATCCGTAATTTTCTAATTAAATTACTTATATCCTGCAAACATAAATGAGTAGTTAAACACCTTTGGACAATAGTGTACATATGGAAACGAAAAACAAAAAATATTCAAAACCAGAATATTTATCTTTCCTGTTCTAAATTACCATTTTCACGATTTATCACTTTTTATAGTTAGTAACTTTATAGTACCTAACCAAGTATTCATATTCTTTAATACGTACGTTCAATATAAATATTTTTGGCAATTACAAGAATATAAATGCACATATCCACCTCTAAATGCACAATCCCACTTCTAAAATTTTAACATTTAATTCGGTTTAATTTCTTCGTTAAAACGACAAAATTTTATAATATATTAAGGACATGGAGAGTGTTAAATCAGTGTGACACTGAGACATTTTTGTCCTGGGGGGACAATATTAAAACAGAAAGAAATGATAAAACAACAAACGAGAAGAAAAGAAAAATAGAAATATTAGATTTGCGAGAAACAAGAATATCCTAGTTATCGAACATTGTCCACCGTCAAATTTCCTCCTGCTTCTGATTTAAGATAACACTGTAGGAATAAACAGAAGGAACATAAAAATGTCGAAGAATCACACCTGATGGATAGACGAAACACGGTCCCTGATCGCCGACGCGTGTTCAAATTGTCAACCGAATCGATTCGCGCGATTTACAAGCCACGAGCCACAATTTCCCCTCGGTTTTAACAGATGCTGGCTAGTTGATCAGAGGAGTGCTTCTGCACCCTGTTCCCTCTTCTTCATCTCGGTCGAAGGAAGAGAGAGGCGAAAGAGTATGTGGTTAATGTGTACGAGTATTTTCAACGACGCAACCTTTCGTCAAAAGAGGTTCTTCTCGTTTCGCGCGTGTCTGTGTATGCGTTACTCGCGAGTACAGGCAATTCCTGTCGATAGAGCCTTTCTTCGTCGTTCTTTCGTACGTAGTTCTCCCTGCGAGGATCTAATATATGCCACGATTTTCTAATATGATCCCACGTTATCTTTTCTATATAGCTACGATTTATCTTTTCTATCTTTAGAACATCTCCCGGGGCTTCGGATCGCTTACGTACTGATAATTTTACACAACCGTGTTGCCTTCAGCCCAGACGAGCCGAGACTGAGCCATCAGTAACAAGTGCTCAGGTCGAATACGCACATGCGCGCAGCTACCTTCACCCTCTTGTCTTTTCGGCCTTCCCTGTTAGACCCCTTTCCGCTTTCCTCTCCTCTAGACCCATGTCCTTCTTCCCTCGTCTCCCCGCCCTCGGCCCATTCCTTCCGCCCTTCATCCCACACCTTTCGTCCTGCTCTCCGCGTCACTCGCGTTCTCTTCGCTATCTCGCATAAACCTTCCTTGGTACAACCTACGACCAATTAATCGAGAACTTTGCATTTTTCTTCATCGACTGAACGAGTTTTTCTTATTCCCGAGCGTTTCTGGCGCGGCGTCGCGCTACATCGGACAACCGACGACGGACAGACATAGCCTAAATAGGCTAGTAAATTCAAGTGACTTGAAATGAATAGTCTTTTCTTTTCCAAAGTAGTGAAAGTTGACTCATAATAGTAGTGAAAGTTACGCTAAAATAAAATTCGAAAAAGAATTTTTTTTTTAAGTTTCTGGCTGCATAACATTACCAAAAGTTTGAAAATTTACCGAACGAGAAGCATACAACAAATTAAGAATGCACATCCGTCTTCCAACACGTGCCTTTTGATATATTTATTCAATATATTATAAATAGTATTATAAATTATCCTTCTTAAATCTCTAACAAATAAGTATTTTAGTAAATACGTGTTTTATTATTGATTATAAGATTATCTGTATAATACTTAGTCTGGACTAAATATTCTCCTTTTTAGAGCAAATGCATTAACATTGAAGTCTATCATTAAATCTGCTTCTCGCAAATAAAACTTTTATATTACGAGATTAATTAATATTTTCATATAATAAAAGAAAATGAAACTATATATATTGTATAATATAATATAATATAATTTATTATATATAATATAATTATTATTATATATATATATAATTATTTATAATATAATTATTTATTTATTTTTTTGTATATATAATTATTGTTATATTACATATAATATAATACAATATAATATATACATACACAAATACAATAAAACCGCAATGACCAAACTATTGTATATTAAAATGTAATTGCCATAAACAAGATTGTTGGACTCCGGATCTTTATGCAATTTCATATTTTCGTAAATACAATTCAATAAATGAAGCGTTTCTATTAAAATGTAGTTTTGCTTAACAAATATTATACAATAATAAACACTCATTTTCGGTATTTTATTTATTCCTGCACATTTTCTTTACTTTTTTACAAATTTGCGAATATAGTGGAATAGTCGAAACTGTTAACATACCTATCCAGTCAACAAATTCGACAGGTGTGTGTTTACGTTAGTTAAGGACGCAGGATGAGAAGATTCCCTGAAAAGGCCGGAAGATATTCTGCTCGCGAGCAACCTACCAATCAGCTGGCTTTGTGTTAATTCAACCGAAAGCCGCGCGGCGAGGTTTCCGTTCTTTTCTTGCAGAGGCCGTTTCTCAGTCAGTTTGTGATGACGCGTGGCTTCAACGCGACGTGCCTTTTGATCTCGTTTGATAAATCGATATTTCTCGATATCTTCGATACATTTGTATTCGAGAGTACAATATAAGTGCGTGAAACGACAAAAATGACCCCGCTCTTCAGTTTCATTCGCATTCATCCTTTTTCTTTGATTAATCCAACTTGACTAACGATTGATTGAAAAGAATTACGTTTCGCCGATGAAATTCACGATTCCGTGATAACTTGTCAAGTTCAAAACGTGATACAATACGATTATTAGCTACTAGGCTTTTAAAAAGATAGATCGTTTATGTATAAAAGTATGGCAAATGATTAACGATCGCAGAGAAATATCGTTGTGTCGATTTGCGTATTAACGTGATAAAAGATAATTATATAATGTAACTTTCTTTTTAAATTGATTTTTTTTGTTTCTAGAATGATATTTCATAATTGTAATAAATAAATCATATTATAATTACGTAATGGTATCACATTTTCATGTAAAAAATAATAGTAGTCGGAAATTTGCATCGAATAGTGAAATGTAGTGAAATGTATTGTATCGATAATCACAAGAAATAGTAAAGATATTGATGACAAGAAATTAGACAAGAACAACGATCCTTTCGCTTGCCAGGTAAGTAAAACCTTCGAAATCTTTTTCTTCATTTAATGTAATTACTATTTCGTTGCCACGTGATCTATAATATCTATAGTATTTGCTGTAGATGCTTCGATCAATTTTCCTGCTTATTATGAAATTATATTTCTTCTTAATTCGACTATCCATAATACATAATGTAAAAATCTTTGCAGAGATTGGCGGAGTAAAGAATTATTTGACCGATCACGTGCAACTACCATGTACTTATTGTTAGTTACAATCGCATATAATTCCAAATTTATTTCATGCATATTAATTTGGTCTATTTGTTTAAAAATACAGCGTCTATATTTGCATATCAAAATATTATATAAAAAATATTTGATAAAAAGTTGTAAATATTTGCATATTTGCATAAAATTTTTAAATTAAAAATACGTATTATATGAATAATAAAATTAAATTATTATTAGAAGTTATAAATTCTTTCTGTCTGTCTGTTTCTCTGTCTATATCTCTCTTTCTTTTTCTTTCTCTTATGTATTATTTTGTACTTCACTGCAGACTTTTGTATAATACTTAGGTAATGCAAGGAAAAAAAAGAATTACTCGATTAACTTGGAAGTAGTTTTAAAGTACTAATTATTTTTATTAATAAGTAGTAATTATTTTTTTTATTATTCGTGTTTTATTCTAACGAAGTCTGTGTTCATCTATTATGTATAAAGTCTATGAGTTGAACTGAAATCAAAATATTTTGTTACGTGAATTACTTTAAATAATATGAATAACGCATCATGTTGGTGAATGTCCGTTCCATTTCATTTAAACTTTTAAGAAAGTTTCAATTTCATATTTGCAAACAATATTAAAAATAATTCTTTAACAACCGTATTAATTATTATATGAATCACGATAATTTCCATGCACGAACGCGATTGATTTTCCTAAAGTTTTAAGATTCATCATTAATTAAAAATACAATGTGTTACATATAAGTACAGTGAGATACATATAAAACGAATATGATATTAAGATTTGGACTGTTGCGTCACATGATTTATATCTGTTAATAATTGAAAATACTTGACAAACTTTGACGATTGGTCGTTGTAAATTTTCACGAAGTAAATACGATCGGAAGTATTTCTAGTATATGAAAAATGGAAAATTTGAACCTGATTGAATTTTCAAAATTTTAATATATGAAAAATCAAAACTATAAAACTAGTATTTAAAATTGACAAGAAATGAACTGACTTAAAAATGATAGTTCATTAAAAAAATCTTTTTAATTTTTCCAAGTACATAATTCATAAATAAACATAATTCATGAATTACATAATTCATAAATAAATTGTAGATATTCATTTTCACGAATTCTAAGATTTAAAATTCTAAAAATTTACAAAATACATATAATATACAAAAATATATGAAATATCCAAAGTGGAATATCTATTGTAATATTAATGCAAGAAGCAAGTTTCTATTATAAGAAATAATATCTTTGACAATTATTGTAAAAATATAAAACAGTATAAACATCCACAGTTCATTCATAAGATTCAAAATAACATTTAAAATTTGAAAAACGTTAATCGATTTATTTATGTATCCAAGTAGATGAGTTTACAAAAAATTATCAATCATTTGCTGAATCGAAGGAGTAAGATTAAAGATACTTATTTAAAAGCTTGCAAAATTAAGAGAAGAGCTTCTATGAGCGTAACACATGTAAGCAAAATATTATCTGCTCAGGAATCATGTTTTCAAAAAAATTCGATTAATTAATTAGTATTAAAATTTGCAATTTAATAAACAAACATATTATCGAATAATCTAATTGTAAGATGAATCGTTTATGTCTACGCCTAATTTATTTTGTACTATTCTAGTATTTAAAAAAATATAAAAAAAGTTTTGGTTTACTCGATAAAGTTTTTACTACAGCCTTTGAAAGGTTTTTCAGGAAAAATGAAAATTTCCTTTAAAAAAATTCACGAATAAAATTTTGTTTAACGTGATAAAGTTGCCTATGAAGGACTAAAAAAAACTCAAAGTAACTAACAAAAAAATTATTATTGAAATATTATGAATACTCACTATATCTGCTGATTAGGAGAGAAAATAAATGATAAAAAATATGTCAGATTAATTACGTTCATTTATTTGTAAGTTAATGCATTTCTATCTTTTCAATGCGATAACGTTAAAACGATCAAATATAATTATTCTAGCATTTGAAACTTTTTCTATAATGTTCCATGTGAAATTTAACTTAATCCATCACATTTCTGTCAAAAAATCAATTTTTTCATAAGTTTTTTATTTTTTTACTTCTTCTACCAAAATCCGCTTGTATTTTTATCACAACTTTATATCAAGTAGAGAAGTCATTAATCCCATTAATGACTTCTCTAAAAACAAAGAAGTCATTAATCTCATTTTTCATTTATTCAGAATAAATTTTAAGTGAATAAGCTTATGGTTTCATATCATCACTAACGATGTATTCTTGATTAATGGATTAAGAATAATTATTTTCAAGGATAATTAGTTAAGATTGTTTTAATTACTTTCTCCAATTATTTTAATTCCCCTATGAATTTGTTATCCGTCCAATCAATGTAAATTCATTAAGTATATCATGAGTAAAATTTCTTTTATAAAAGAAACAAAACTTTTTCTAAATATAGATAGGCTTTTTACGTTTAGTTACCCGATATCATTTAACTGACAAAAATAATTAGAAAACAGAAAATTATTAGTGAGATAACTTAATGAGATATTGCCTTCTTCGGATATAGAATTTTAAATTCCATCCATTCAAAAATTTAAAATATTTTAAATCATTAAACATTTTTTCTAACTGGACTACAAAATAGCTTATTTTTCAGTTACAATTGAATAAGCAGTTTTAAAAGTATGAATTTGATTATTTAGATTTTTTAGATTTTACTGTTGTGGGTGTTATTTTCTGTATTTTTGTTTTCCAAAGTGGCAGATTTTAGAGAAATAAAAAATGGCTCAAATTTTACAAAACTTTCTAGGTATAATACAATAGATTTTTAAGTTTACCGTTTTTAAATTGATGGAATTTGATAATTGTATTTGATAAGTTTTTATATATTATAAAATCTTTGAAAATTTAAAATAATTAATATATATACATTATATAAATTAATATATATACACATGTATGTTAGCTTTTAACTTATATATGTTAGCTTTTATTTGAAATATATATATATATATATGTATATATATATGTTAATTTTGATATTATTCAGTTTGTTACAATAATTGTTTTCTTGTATCAACATTAATATATTCATGAATATATGATTCGATAAATTATGGAAATTGACAATTGAATGTAGAATAATTGATTAACTTTGGACATGATTAAACAAACTTACAATATAATTGCTGTCACATTTAATTTGTTATACCATATTTATTATTTCAATTTAAATACAAATAAAAAATAAATTAAGTAAATCAATCTTTAACTATATGCACAATTTTTTTAAGTCATATATTTAGAATTAATAATATAGAACATTGCTCTTATAATATGCATATAAAAGTTAGTTTTAATTTAAGTTCTAATTTAGATTCCTTTAAATATTTTCTTATTAATTTCTTATTAATTTCTTATATATAATAATAATATTATTATTATTATTTATATATTTCACAAGTCTACCACTTACAAAATAAGAGAAAATAGCTCTATATATTTAATACTAGTCTATATCAAAAAATTTCTTGTCATGTAGATTTTTTTCTATGAAAAGCAACATTCTAGTTTTAATACAGAAAAATCCGGATAATCCGTAATAGGGATAATCCACGCGCGATCAATGCACATACGGGATTGCGTTATTGAATTTATTGAAAATTTCAATACGTACATAAATAGCACAAAGTAAATATCAGATTGGAATATATCATTATCATTTAGATCATAATTGCTCTAACGCTGTTTGATTCATTGATAAATTATGATCAATATTCATAGTATCATATACTATAGCTTTGATATATACATCTTCCAGTAGAAATAAATCTCTCTTTAAATATAATATATCCCTCATAATATTCATTCTTAACATGGAAGCATGTTGTAGAATTTGTTTCACCAAAGCGTTTCACCAAATTCAATTCTTCACGATTTCAAATGGAATTTTACTTATCGTTAGCTTAACATCTTTTTTTTCTTAATAAACTTTCAATTTTGTTTATCTTATTATTTCAAGTTTTTTCTTTGTTGCATCATTTTTTCTTTTACTGTTTTTTAATTATCTTCTCGACACGAAAAATTTTGTATGTTTTTTGTTTATTCTTCCTATTTCTTTCTTCCGTATTTTTCTTTCTATTTCTATGTTTATATTTTTCCTCGTTTTATTCCTCAGTGATTTTCTGCTGCACCTAACCGACAATAAATATGTACTTACATACGAAAACTTAATTCGATGGTACGCTATATAATTCTTCCTATTTTCTACCTTTCGGCCAATTTTCAATTCGAAATCCATTATGTATCCATGCATGTTCTGTACCATGCTTTCTCGACTATTTCTTCTTCGATTCCATTTACAGTAAATTTTCAAATATTAAATATGACAACCACAAATTATATATAAAAGACAAGAAAGATAAAAATTTCGAATATATTCAAATACGTGGATGTGTAAGAAAAAAATTATCAGACAAGTCAAGTCATATCTTAGATTGTATCTCTTCCTTATCGTAGATTGTATCGCACATCTTCCATTGACGAGTATGGAATGCCTCGGCGATTCTTCCGAGAATTTTCAATCCAAGCGAAATTATGATTCCAGGCACAGACGCGGCCTCGAGAGGTCGAAACGAGTTTACCACTAACTGAAACGAGAATCACTGAATTTATATGCATAGTATTTTTCAAGGTATTCATAGTTATTTGCTGATAATAACAAAATCACATAAAATATTTTGTTTTGTCTCTTTTAACAGATTTAATATTATGAGAGAAACACTGAAAATTAATAAAATATATAAATATTCTCTATACACTGTGTATAATACAAACTATAACCGAAAATAAGTCGTAAAGAAATAATAAAATTTTTTCATTCAAGACAAATTTTCGAGGAAAACGGGTTTGAACATTTGTCATTAGACAATTTAACTCATTCTAGACTAAGCAAGAGTAAACAATTAATAGAAAATTATTTTGCGAAAATAAGTCAAAAACGTAGAATAAATTTCCTTCATAATGTGCTTTGTTTTCCAGAAAATTAAATTTGAAAATTTGTCAAGTACATATGTAATAAATTATCAAGTACACATGTATTATTTATCAAGTACATGTAATAAATTAATTCCTAACGAAACATTCGAAGAAGTTTATTTTCTTAAAAATGAGATTTCAAATGAAAAAATTTTATTTTATAGTTTTCATTTATTTTCGTGTACGTAGAAGAACTTTTTACCAACTGTTCACTTCTCTCAAGTTCAAGTTCAAATATACTTGAAAAATTCTCAAACTCAATTTTCGAAACTGAACCTAGCTGTTAATCAATATAACGACAGGTAAATGGTTTATTTGTAATCTAACATAAATTCGATTTCTGCGATTCAAAGCAAAATTTAATTTTTGATTCCTTCGAAAGTTCAAAGATAATTATAATCAAGGATTTGAAGTTGAATCTCGAAACTGTTTGTAGAATTGCAGACTACGATCATTCACCAATGCTATGAAACCGCACTAAAAATCAAACGGAAAGCTGAACCAAAAATTGAACAAAAAGCGAGTCTATTATCGAATGGTTATATTATCCGAATCACTATGAATTGGAAATTTGAAATGCTAATTATCCACATCTGAGACGAGAATAGTTTACGCTGTTTAATCTAATAGCAGCCGAATAGTAGAAGAGTTCGATCGAAATTATCCAATCGATCGTTAAAATTTTTTGCCATGAAAAGAAAGGATTTAGATCGGTCCAATCCAAAGCTGATGGGCAATATCCTGTCAAAAGCAACATGGATTCAACCAATTATTATTCCACCGAATTATTATCGAACGTATAACCGCTTACTTCTGGCATGTCTGTGCACTTGAATCTTTTCATTAGTCAAGTGTAGAATATAATGTATCACATAAAGTATTTCAAACAAAAATTCATTTAAAAGTAGATAAACGTAGAAAATAGACTTTTTTTTTTTGACAAATATTATTTCCTTTATACGCTTAACATAATATTTGTTTCGTATTTTGAAATTTTTGAAAAAGTATTGTAACATTATTTCAATTTTATTTAATTTAATTTTTAACAAATCTTTAAATTATAATTGAATTTGACTGTAAACAAATTTTCAACAGAGATATTTCTTTATGAAAGAAGAAGTAATTTTATTGTGCTGATATTCCTTTAAAATATAATCATTCAGATATGTATGTCAATACACACACATACACGCACACGCACACGCACACAAAATTAAAACGTCTGCAGAATTGCATTTTAATTCATTCTAAAAAAAAGTTATATCTCTATTAGTATCTCTATTATCGTTCTGCGAAGTAACATTCATTTTTGGTACTAATAAAGTTGTATAGTCGTAACTAGTGAAAAATATCTACGAAGGAAACCCGTGTTCATACATACCAGATTTCATATTCGTTCGTACATAGCAGAGATATAAACGGATCTGCACACGCACGACAGGAAATGGAAATTTGAAAAGTTAAGTATTGACCACGACGTAAAGATTAGGCTCCTTTTCTTAGATCTAATCGAAACGAGCGCGTATTTAGCAATAAAACCGTCAATTACAGGAGCAACCTAGACATATAATTAGATCGAGGTATCTCGTGAGAAAATGTCCGATCGCTTAATAGCTTTGGATCACGGAATCTAAGGAAACTCGTACCGATTTCGAATCGGTAGTTCTGTTTACTTCTGAGAGAGTACCCCATCGCATCACATCACGTTCAAGAATTCATAAATTCCGTGAATGCTCCTCATTCATGGAGAGTCAATATTATTATAAATATATATACTGTTTCAAGCGTAAAATATTTTCGTATCAAGTCAGTCCATAAGTGCAATTGAATCTCCTTTTAAAAGCATTTTAACACATTCATATAATACACACGGACTTTTTTATGCTACATGTATTGTTTTCAAAATATGATTTATTAATATGATTTATTAATAGTAAATGTTAATAATTTAATAAATATTAAATATAAATATTAAATAATAATAAGAATAATATTAAATAATAATAATAAGAATAATTTATTAATGAGAAATATTAACGGATTTTCGAAAATATTCCGATTTGACTGATACATTGAAAATAAATTTCTTTTAGATAAAAACAATGTTTAAGAGAAGAATTTTTGGATCTCAATAAAATTTTTTGAAACAGGTTTTATTTTTAATGTCGCACTTTACGTTTTTTTGTGACATGTCACACTATAGCGTAGAGTAAAAGGACATTTGTACGTAGAATTATATGGGTACATATCGTGTTTTATGTTTTAAGTTTAAACCAGTTACCGAAATAGTCAACGACTTACGCAAATACAATTTTCCTTATTTCAAATAATTATATTATAAATATTAAATATTAAATCTGTTTTGGCTCTTAATTTTTAAATTGCAAAAGATATATGTATATACATATGTCTCATATGTGTATACAGGGTGAAAAGAAAATATATGTATATACAGGGTGAAAAGGAAAGTTTATCCATGACTATCATAAATGAATTTTACATCTTCGATTTGATGGGAATATATGTAAAGAACTTGCTGCAAAATTTACTCTGACCTTAACTTTCAAGATCATGATTACCATTTTTCAAGAGAACTATTAGGTTACGACCTATGGATCCTTAGAAAAGTTTTAGCTTTGTGATGAATGGAATACAATGCAAAAAAAATTTTGAGCTTAAAATTCAAAGTTAAGGTCAATTTTGCGGTAGATTTTTTAAATGGTTGTTATTAACTTGAAAGTATAGAATTCATCTATGATAGCCACGGACAAACTTTTCTTCCCATCCTATACATTGTTTTTGTCTAAAAGAAACCTATGTTCAAATTTTATTAATTAAAAAAGAGCACTTTTCAAAAATTTTGTCGAAATAGATATTTTGCGATATATTGTAACTGATTGTTACTTTAAAATTGAGACACATACAGAACAGATACAATAAAGCAACAACGATACATATGAACATACATAGCGTGGAAATTTACTAATCATAACTTATAAATAAATAATAATAAATTAACGATTTATTATTTATTTAGTATATATACATATGTATATGACGCTAATATATATATATATATA
>CAJDYZ010007427.1:13046-24040 GCA_903986555.1 Heterotrigona itama
CTTATTCAACGAGCATGATTACTATTCCATGCGAATTATCATCGGAATGATCATTTATACTAAAGTTTCTTCTTCTTACGATAAAATTTGACGGGCATCTCGATTTTGGACATACAGATCAAAAGTTTGCACTTCAAACACACGTCTGTGAATTTTAAATTTAATAATGTCTGAAATCACATTTAAATGTATCTGAATTTTTTACTATTAGGCGTAAGACACGATCATGCTCCTATTGAATTGGTAGTCAATCTTTTACTTTTTCTTATTACAAAATTTTGAATTTTTTATAAAAGAGGAAAATATCTTTCATTCGACAGGAACAGTAAATTAAAGATAAGTGAAATTGTACGTAAAACTTTAAACGCGATTTTCTCCATAATAATATAATTTCTCTTTAATGAGTGATCCAATCTCTTCGAAATTTTACATACATTCGAAAGAAATATCCCTTTACATCCGGCAGCACAAGATTATGATGAAGTTGAAATTTTTTTTTTAATAAAATCGATTTTTATTCTGTACATGGCTATCATATAGACTAAGCTTATTTTTTACTTTTATACTTTGAAACGTGACAATCTTTTAAAACAACACGATTTAATTAACAACTTAATAGGAAGAACAATATCGCATAAAAGTCTTTTATTGCACATACTTGAAAGTATCTAACTGTCAAACGAAATTTAAAATTCATAGTTTCATCAATTCTTGCAATTAGTCTTAAGCTAAAGATTGCCAAAAAAAAAAAAAAAAAAAAAATATCCTCTTAAATGAACGAAAGCAGAATTGGACAAAGGAATTCATCGATATTTTATTTTTTGGCAATTCGTACCCTGATTATATCACCGACCAAGGACGCCATGAACATGTTATCCAGCTTCATGTCCTCGTTCTCCAAAATGTCCTGCGAGAGAAAAGAAAAGAAAAGAAAAAAAAAACATACGACAGGGAAAATTATTACTCGGCGATTTTCGAATGTTTCGTCTACTTAATTGCACAAACTGTCTCAATGATTACCTTCAGGCTGCCACGAGCACAATATTCCACGACGATGCATATGTTCGGCGGATCGGTGCAGGCTCCGATGAAAGCGTTCAAATTATCGTGTCGCAAATCACGCATCTAGAGAAACGATCTTCAATTAGTGCAACATGGTTCGAGAAATTGACTTTCGATGGGAAGATTGCCTTTACATTCGATTAATTTTCGTTGGCTGGTCAACGTCAACACCGTGCTAACTCTTCGTTGATATTTTATTGGTCAACGTATATAGTTTAATTCGTTGAGGGACGTGAAATATCGTCTATCACGACAGTTCGATTTCTTGAAATTTTCGAAAAGCTCAAGTAAAATTTACTTGCAGAATTTTAAAGGAAGGAATTGTGATGACGTAAATTGACGGAGAGATTTCAATGGATTTTTAATGAGTTGAATATAGACACTCCTGGGTTCATCTCGTGATCGCTTGAACCGATCCAATATTTGCAGGAACTGCAGCTAATTTGATTTCCACTATTTATTAATTAATTTATTAATTAATAGTATTAGCAAATTGATAAGTTATAAGTTGATTATAGGCCTTTCCTTGTATTAATTTTTCGTCGAATGAGACAAAAAATAGGATAACTTGTGATTTATAAAATTAGATTCGTAGAGTTCCTAGAGAAGCTCGTAAATTATGTACTGTTACTTTATTAAATAGTTTACTAACTAGAAATTATTCTTGATAATTCAGTTAATATTGTTAGAAGAGTTTTATAGAAGTTACAAATTGAAATCTCTGTTACCAGTTTGATGATAACGAAGAAAAATGAAATTTTTGCTACATTTGTCAATGACAATTTATTGACATCATTGATTGATAAATTATTGAGAAAGAGTTCATTCAACCGAAAAAGGTTGTTTAACGGACTAAAAATAGACAAACGGACAATCAAAAATTGTATTAATTTGACTGACGTTATGTACATATTGGAAATCGATCGACTCGTTTAGTCAACCGACCAAAAAGTTGGTTAATGTGAACGCAATTTAAACGAGCAATTCGAACTCGTGCTGTACTTACCACTTTCAGCTCTTTCTTCATCTCCCGTGTAATTTCGATCGATTTCTTCCGAACCTTCTTTACGGCGAATATCCGCCCCTTATAAACACCAATTTGCGTGTAAATCATCGAATATCGAAAGTCAGCATCTGGATTCGAGCTGAGGGAAACTTGGCTGGTTCTTACAATTGGCTGTGTCGTCGTCTATCCAGGAAAATTATATCGGAAAGTGAATGCAACATTTATTAAAGGAAAGAAATTTTACTGCAATGTAAATTATTATACTACACGTTATACTACATTATAGCATATGGTTGCTACGTATATAAAAAAAACTATACGACGATCTTTTGAGTTTTATGTCCAAAGTAATGCAAGGTCCAGATATCGAACGTTAAATATTTAACATCAAGTTTTTAATATTTTTATATTTTAAATATGTGATAAATTCGAAATAGTCTTCGAGGAACAAGTAACACTTAAGTTAACTCAATATTGTCACGTTGATACGACTCGATTAACATTTGCCTGCAACAACTAACGTTATTGATACTAAGGTACTTAAAGATGATCTAAATACTTAATATACTTAAAGATGATCTAAAAAGAAAAAGAAAAAAAGAAAAGAAACGTACATTTCAATGCAATGTTATCTTGAAGACGCGTTGAATTTTAAAACTGCTCTTCTGCTGTGAGAGGCAGGAAATTGTGACTTGTATTTTTCACCCATAGCCTCCATACAGCATTTACGTAATTTCATCGTATTTTATAACAGGAATAGGAGATTGCTAGGATTTTAAAGTCGTTCTCGTCGTAGAAGAAGCGCGAGCGTATCGTTTCGGGATTTGATAGCGGAACAGGGCTGAGCTTCGAAAGTCCCGGGATCAATTGGGTCGACGGAAATGACGGGAATAACAGAGAATTGTTATAAGGGACAAAGTTAGAGAGAGAGAGAGAGAGAGAGAGAGAGAGAAGCAGACATAGAGAACGAAGCCAGGCATTTACCTTGGAATTGCATTTGGTAGACGCCTCATTGACTCCAGTCGACTCGTCTTTCTTCTCTTTGATCTGAATGTCTTTGTAGTTCACCTTCCAGAGCAGGGAATCCAGTTCCTGCTCGTACTTCCAGTTCCTGTATAGCATCAGCATCACCGCCGTCATGATCAACAGAAATCCACCGGCTATACCGCCCACGATTTCTCCCGTGTGAGCTAAATGATTTGATTGTGATCGTTTGAGTCTCTTACAGACGATTTCCCTTTTGTTATTTCACAACAAGTTGTTCCACGTATTTGTGCATTTTTGTTTTCTCTACAGTTCGTAATTGTAGTTCATAGTTTCACAATTTTAGAATTTTTATTATTTTACGATCCTGTAATTCCATGGATCTATAGTTCCTCAAACATGTAGTTTATATATTCTCAGATCTATAGTTCCACAGTTTCTTCATTTCTATATTCCTTTATTACACTTTTTATGGATTTTTACGTTTCTACATATATTCCTGTTATTTTATATTTTCACATTTCTATATTCTCATATATTCTTTATGTTACTGTTCCCAGACATTTCTATATACACGCGTCTCTCTTATTTAGGACGAGATAATCGATAATCGTTTAATATCGATAGTGCAATTTAACATCATCACAGATAAAATCATGGATGCACGCACAGTCGTCGATAGATAGAAGCATTCATTTGGTTTCTGTGCATTTGTTTTCTAATGTATGATATTCTCGTCTATAATAATCTCATTTATTATCATTTAATTTCATAATCTGATTTAAGTAGCAGTAGTTATAATAATAAACAATTTGGATGCGTTTTAATTTATAATGACCTTAGTCATTGTTTCCTAATAACACACAATGACACTACTCACTCGTAACTCATATCGACCAAATTATCATATTTTTAAACGAACAGTCCACCG
Organism: Heterotrigona itama; assembly: GCA_903986555.1. Classification (NCBI taxonomy): domain Eukaryota; kingdom Metazoa; phylum Arthropoda; class Insecta; order Hymenoptera; family Apidae; genus Heterotrigona; species Heterotrigona itama. The sequence goes on from CAJDYZ010007427.1 coordinate 17,030, forward strand.
ATCCGGCAACCTCATGGCCGATCGTTGCGTACATTCAAGCCAGAGATGCTCGCTCCGTTCGATTCCTTTTTAATTGTACCCCCTCGTTCGACGTTTCGTGTTCAGGAACGTTTAAATCGGTCACGGACCGATGGCGGCTGTGCGTTTTCTTCATTGCATAATCGGTAATCGCAGCGGTTACGTGGTCGAGATACTCGTATTCGATCTCAATTAAAGGAAACGAAAAAGGTACCCGCGGGTAGGAAGGGCACGGACTCCCTGTCCCCCTGTCCCCCTCCCACCCATCTTCCTCTGCTCCCCTCGTAAACAGATTTACATATGTAAATGCGCGAATCGGACGAGCAAACTTTATGATGTATTTTCGAACGATCGGCCATAAAGGTAGAGGAGAAAGCTGACGAATGGTAATTCGAACGGGGAACCGAGAGAGACCATCTACCCCGATCGCGTTTTTCACGAGCACCGAACGTTTCCATTATCGAACACGAACGGGGGGGGGGGGGAACGTTATTCTCTACGTCCTCGAAACCTAACGCGGGGAGTATCGCGGAGTTCCACCGTCCTTTGCTTTCACTTTATCCCCCCACTGGCCGCTCGTTTCTTCAATCAAACGTCACGAAGAATTGATTTACAGGCAGTAGGACGGCGACGCGGGAAAATAATAAAAGGAATAACGAAAAGAATCGTATAATACGTACAAGTGCATTTTTCACCGTGGTAGCCGCAGCGAGGCTCGGCGATGGGCGGCCCGTCACCGATCCACGAAATGCCCCTCGTCAGCCGAAGTTTCTGCAAGCGAAACGAGGATCGATGAACGACGGACGTGCCCTTCTCCTCGAACGGGCGAGAAGAAGCGAAAACAGCGTGGCTTGAAGGGAAAAAAGAAATATCAGTTAACGTCTTACTGACCGGCAGATTCGTGCCGTTCTCCTTTCCCACAAAGTAAGCTATGGGATATAAACCGTGCCCCTTTGTCGGCCGATTGTCCAAAGCGATCAGAGTGTAATTGCCTTCAGCGTCTCCGTTTTCGTCCATGTAGACCATGTATCTGCACAGGCGATACATCATGCAACAGGCAGGCGTCGTTCACGCGTGCTAAAAGTCCTCGTAAATTGCGTAAATGCGCCGCGAGAAGCGTTATTTTCCCGTCAATTTTTTTCTTTTTTTTTTTTTTTTTTTTTTTTTTTTTCTTTTATACCGCTCGCTCGTTATTAATTCTACGGCTCGCCGTTCGTCAAACGGGCGTGATGAATTATCGTGTAATCAGTTGTGCACGACCGCGTCGCGAGAGATAGCGCGAAGATGGGATTGTTTCGGTATGGGGAAGCAAAGTCACGAGAATCCAAGGGAGTCTTAATTATTTCGTAGGGTCAATTGTCATTCTAGACGCTTGCGTCACCGTAACAATGGCCATCTCTGCTTTATTAAACTCGCGTAAATACTTCGTGCCATCTCGTGCGCATGAATATATCCATGGTGATATTCAGGTAGTTTTGTTGCTTCTTCTTGAAATTTCAGGGTAAACGCCGTGAGATGATCTTTTGGATCAATTGTAATTAGAAATGTAATAACTACTTTGGGACTCTATTGTACTTTATTGAATACTCTATGTGATACTTGATTAAGGATTGACCACGAAATTTCATTATACTTTTGAATATTATACAAGGACTTCGAGGGTCAATGTTTCTTTCATTGGTCACACCTTCCATATGGGTTTCGTGATTTTGCAAAAATTTAAGAAATTGGCGAATTACTCCTCGGTTCTTAATAGGGGAATTTTTAGTCGAAAATTCACGATGGCCGAAATTTCTTTAACTTATGAACAGTAATCAAAAATAATTCGCTCGTATCGTTGATTAATTTTTATTCTACGATTTCTTGAAGAAGGTAAGAAGGGATTCTTACGAATTAACTCATCGTTGGAAAATATCTCTTCAACGATTATTTATCATCCTCTATCTAAAGGACTAAGTTACGTTAACAGGACGTAAATTCCCTGTTATATGAACTATCACATACACACGAACTATCTATCCTTCGAGAAATTTATATTCAAACGAAACATCATCACGAATAATATCTCATTCACAGATGCGAAAGAGTTGGAAAGAATTATTACACACGTGTCGTGTGCTAATCTTTTACCCTAAAAACCGAGTCGTAAACTCGTGCAGCGTATAGTACTACGTACTCGTTGCTCGTAAAGTGTGCATAATTCTTCCCTTATCACGAAGCAGCGAGTTTTTCGCGGAATGACGAATTGCCTCACTCTTGTCTTTGTTAACGCGGTGCATGCAGTTCACTTTGGCGAAAATGCACGAGTGGCTCGTTTTCATGGGTATTGCATGGGGTAAATGGCCGCGATTCGCGATCCACCGTGTCGCCTTTCTTTATACGTACCCCATGGCGCTTCGATAATGAACGCCGTAAAGCGTCGCCACCATTTCACGGCCGTTTCGAGGGTCCCGATTCTCGTCCAGAGCTTTCAACAACGATCTCTCGTAGAGGTGCACCGCGTCGTACAGATACGCCGTTTCTGGCACGATCTGCCTTATAACACAAACAGACGATTACGTTTAAGGGTGTCGAATACTGCCGTGTCCCGTTTCACAGCTGATATTTTATTCATTCATTATTTTCATCATTCATTTATTATTATTATTTTATGATCGAGTCGCCGACCGATTGAAGCTGATCGATTCGCAAGTGAGATTGTAATAGTCACCTGAATGATTCCACCGATGTTCGCCAACGGATTGGTGAAGTTAAACGGCGGCCTTTCCCTGTACTCGTTCACCATCCGCGTGAAGTTCTTCGAGTAAATGGGCGTGGAAGCTACCACGCTGAAGTAGCTACGATACGCTTTCAGGATCGACGAGTTGGTCTTCTTCTGCCATAAGCCACGGAAATATTTGTCCGGTCGTTTCTCATCGTACTGCTCGATATCGACACCGACCACCCAGTATTCGCCTGCGGCACGAATTCCTGCGATATGTTTTTTTTTCTCTCTCTCTCTCTCTCTTTCTCTCCCTTCGCAAACGAGTATTTAACGAGAGATCTATACAGGATCGTTAAAAACATACAGGCTCGCGTGGATAAAGAAAATGAAGCGTGAAAAACCATAAATTTTTCTTTCTTCTTTGCTTATTTACTTTGCTTGTTCTTAAGAGTTCTTAATTCAACGACGATCAAGCAGGATGGTTTTAGTAAAGCTTCGATCGACGAGTATTAGACTACGATCTAATAACACTGCTCTCTGGTATATGTACCTGATTATTTTACAGCGGATTTATACCTTTTTCCAAGAGCTTCCTTTCGTCCAGAGCCATCAGCAGTCCCATGTGCTCGTAGTAGTTCCCTAGAATCACGTAAACTGAAACAAAATATTGTACACTGTCTCAACGAATTGATCCCTCTCTCCCTCTCTCTCTCTCTCTCTCTCTCTCTCTTTTCTTTTGTACCCCGCGAAAAAAAACGTCTTTTCAAAACAAGTTCTTCTTTTGCACGTTCCTACAATAGTAATGTAGTTAAACAAATTATTGTTTGAACATTTTCTCTTTAATCTTGATTTAGAAAGATCGAAGTTGCCACGTGGGATTTTTCCAAATTTTTTTCAAACGAAAGAGAAGAAACAATTGTATTTTTATGAACGTACGTTTACTTTCTAAGATTATTCTTCCCCCATCGTTCATCCCCGTTCGAAGGTTAACGGCAAAAACAGATTAGCTATGCTTATTTTTAACAAGTAGATACAAATTTAAATAGATATCCGAGGCGAACTACGTGCCGTATCTATTCACCTGGAATCGTAATATGCGGGCTACCGTTTCGATGAAAAGTCGAAATGCGGGTACTTTATTTCAGACCACGCGTGGAAAACATGAGACAGTTTACATCGTAAATTAGAGGAACAGGTTTCGAATTAAAAGAACTTGGGCAAAGCAAACCGCTGTTTTCACTTCACAACTTCCTCTCTCGGCTCTCTCTCTCTCTCTCGTGCACGAAATTGTAAATCTGTTTCTTACTCACTTCGCGTTTCTCGATACGTTTCGCTGACGTGTTTGTGGAATGGATTGGTCATGTGCGTGACGTGATAGGGTTCTTCCCAGCAACGGACGAAGTTCACTGTCACACCAGCAGCCTCGAAGGACGACAGTATGGTCTCCGCGATCGTCGACATCTTGTTGAATTCGAACAGGGTCGAGTTCATGTACATGAACGTCACCTACAACGTTACAGACGGGGGCTGCCAGTTGCCGATTTGTGTGATTCATCGAGCCATCAGTTACCGACGATTGAAGCAAAAGATTCGCAAAAATTTCGATTTCTAATGAAATTTACTTTCCACTTTGATATCGGTGATAATTCCCTTCTTCTTTAGATTCAATATTTCTTCAAGCTTTAAAATGTCTTTTGAAATTCGTAGGTTGCATGAAAATCGTCGAGCCGATGGTTTGCTTGAAATTCTAAATGAATTTCTTTCTCCTCGTTTTTTATGACCAATGTCACAGAGATTTGCAGGACACTATTTTGTAACGAACTAATATTTCTCAATTTTCAATTATCTTTTAATGATACTAATATCTTTTATAATTCTTAGGTTTCATTAGGAAATCCTTAAGTTCTTGAAATTCTCGGTGTTTTCAAATTTTCGTCTAATACGTACATTTTTCCAAGAAATAGTATGCAGATGTTATCCAACACATTTAAATGCAAAATGTTGTAAACTTATAAAATTAAGTCAGACTAGGTTAAATTAAAAAATTAAGTTTAACAAACGTTGAGCGTGAATAGTAGGGAATCGGTCTGAACCATTCTTAACGTAGCGCCTCATTCTACTTACTTTCGTCCAGTTGAACGCCATCAGCACCGAAACAACAGATTTGCTGATCTGCGTGTCGGGTGGCCTCGTTCTGGCGAACGTCGGAAATTCTTTCTTGTCGGACGACTCGCGATGAGTACAGAACTGTAAATAGACGGAATAAAGTTAATAGATTTAGATTTCTTAATAGATATAGGCGAGGAGGTAGGCATAGCTCAGTCGATAGAGCATCAGATTCTTAATCTGGAGGTTCAAGGTTCGAGCGAAAAAAAGAAAAAAGGACATTATCCTTTGGCACAACAGCACGGGAGAGCTCTGTGTGTATAAAAAGGTCCCGGAATTCTCCCAATGTGCGGAGAACGGCCATCGTGAAGGTTTTAATCGGTAAGAATCCGATACTACCTGGGTCTTGCCTTAAAAAACTCAGGTATCTTACGAAGATTTCCTCCACGTAAAAAAAAAAAAAAAAAAAAAAAAAATAGATATAGGCGAACTGATCGTTTTGATAAATCATGTTCATTTCGAATGAAGCCAGGCGACAGGCGGAAAGATAAATGACGTGTCTCGTTTCACATGTAGCAAGCCAGTAATAATGCGTGCGATTAGTGTGTCAGTTGGAATCGCCAAGTTGTAATGTAACGGACCGGTGGAAAATCGAATGAAATCGTACATATGTAGTGATTCACGGCTGTCTCGACAACACGATTAATTAACAGGATAGGTTGCATTAAATTTGATACTAACGATGTCGTTGGATTTGATGGGATTGGAAATGTACAGCGGATACATCCTTGCTCAAAAGTATTTAAGCGAGATTCATCTTCGTTGTGAATAGTCTCTGAAGGATTGATGTTATTAATTCTCGAACCTTGAATACTTAAAATTACCAAAAGTTCAAAAGTCTCGTACCGATTGATGAAAATACGAATACATTAATGAACGTACAAATTTTTGCGAGTAAAGCAATTATTTGTCTATTGATCGCCTGTACAATAGCTTAATACAGACTCAAAGAATTAAATGTGCAATTCACTCGTTCAAATATTGTTGCCACAGATCGATTCAAGTGACTGGTTTTACTCGTTCGACAGTGAGACGGATTATTACCTGCTGGACAATTAATTTCGCGCGAGTCCATTCGAAAGCAATAACTCGATGTCAAACGACAACGGCGCTCCTATATTCTTCCGCGACGCGCCTCGAGAAAGAAAATAAGTATTCAATGATCTGGATAATTCGCTCAGAAGATGAATGCCTTCTTTTCTCAGTTTCCTCTGGCCCGGCCAGAACAGTCGCGAGATTAAAAGGAATTTAATGAATCGCTGCCAGAAGTGGTTTTCTTCATCTTTTTCCACCAGCTTGGCATGCCTTATTACCTCCAACGTTCATCTTTCATTTCCCCTCACCTGTGCGAAACTTGAAATTGTTCCAAATCTGTCGTCGCAACGGAACCCATTAAGGCCGTAAAAAATGTAATTCGTGTAAGTATAATATAGTGCAGCAACGCTCGCTTAAGACTTTGGAAAGTACGATGAACTAACGACGAATTCAGAATGATTAAGAAAGAAAGTAATTGTCCGGTAATTATTTACAGGGAACAGATATTAATAAACTCTTTAATTTTTGAGTTACAAGATAGATTAAAAAGATTCTTCTAAAGTTGCAAGGAGGAGTGTCTGATATAATATTTATCGATATTAATATTCTTTCGGATAGATTATTAAAGAGTTATTAAATTTTAAATTATTAGTATTATTAAATTCCAATAAAGTTGTTTCGCTTCAACTTAAATAATTCAGTCCAGTGTTTTGAAATTAGAGCAATCTACGTAAATCTGTTGATAAACACGATATTTATGAAGAATTATAAACCGTTCTTGTATAGTATCAGGAAATTCTTTCGTTCGTCTTTTACTTGGCAGTCGACACCGTGCAAACAACGTGTCGATGAAATTCCAACATCCTGGAAAATATTTGATACTAACGAGCTTGGGATCTCGAGAGAAATAAGTAGCGAAATACAGAGATAGATAAAAGGATCGAGCTGATGATTCTCCGTGGCGGTGAATGGGTTAAACGTGTCGTAATCTCAGCGCACATTCGTATTCCTCGGTGGTCGGCGAATAATTTATTTCCTCGGTTGGCCCGCCAGCTGCTGGAAGCTTAAACCGCGCATTGCACCGCCAG
>CAJDYZ010007428.1:22604-36364 GCA_903986555.1 Heterotrigona itama
CTTTGTCTCTATATGTTCTTTTCTCCATGTTGACTTGATTGTTCCTCTTTTCTTTTCTCCTGCGTCTTTTCTTTGTCGAACGAAGTTCACTTGAGGATTTCGTTCGAGAAGTGTGGCTTGACGTTTTCTAGCGACCGCGGGATAATCCGTGAGACGTGAACGTTATATCTGTACAGCGTAGCGATCGTAAGTGTACGTCGTTTGTTTGTGTCTTATTTCGCCTCTGTTCAAAGCCTTAATCTCGCGCCCACGTATATACAGAGACATACGTGATACACGGTTGAACGGTACATTAAAAGTTTCATCAATACGTTAAACGTTATTTAGTCGCGAGGTAGGCGTGTCATGGTTCGCGCACAGGTCACCAACGATGATTATGAATTGGTGAAATTTTGTTTTAAAGGAGGAAAAAGTATACTCAGGCACAGCCGAGACATTTGGCAAACAATGGCAGGTTGGAGACGTTGTCGGGGTTTTCCTGGATCTAATTGACCGAACAATTAGTAAGACGGCGAATCTTTCAAGCGAACGCTTCAGCTGCCATTTCAAGCTACTACATACACATAATTTGATCCAAAGAGATAGATTACTGGATACACAGATACCGTTGCTTCCAAATACATACAAAAAAAGTCCAAAGTCGAACAAAATAGCCCGCATTTATTCTAGTGTTTATCGTGGAAACGTATCGTACGCCTAATTTTACCAATGTCCCGTACAACTTTGTATGAGTTTGCTTGATCAATCAAACTTTGCATTGTCACACGGCAAAGAGAATATATACTACGATACTTGCTTCCCGAATACGTGCAGATACTCGTTACTGTAGATTATTGTTTCATCCTGTCGCATCATCACATGGCAACGCTTTTACGTATACATTCGATTTCCATTTCATTTACGACCGAAGCTGCACACACTTTCATCCTACGAGTTTGATTAGTATCATGTGTGTTCTTGTATTCTTCTCGTATCCAGTATTCTACTCAGTTGTAAATAACAGCAAATAATGCTTTCATAATATCTCATACGATTTTCATATTTGCCTAATCTTAACTAACGTAAGAAACGAAATTCCAAAATTTTGCTGAACTTGCGAAATAATCTTCAACAGTTTTTTCTCGAACGGACACCGTTCAACTTTTCATCGAAGATCTCGAAGATTTCTCTTTTGAGACTAAACCTAAATATTGAGGATTTTTTCGAGGATTCAATTCTCTTCGTGATAACGTCAATCTACTTTCGTGTCTTAATAGTTTCTATAGTTTTACGACAGCACCGTTCCTCCCTACATGCATGTTTCACACCCGCTTCGCATAGTTGCACATAGTCGCGTTTCGTCTTTGCACTTGCTGCTACCCTCTCCCGATTACGTAACGCTTCGTCAACTTTCAGCCTGCTAGTCGCATTTGCCCCCTTTACTTGGAATTAATCTCAATTAATCTCTGTTGAAATTCACTGCGAGCACTGTTGACGCAAGTATCAATCGAAATACGCAGGCTTCTCTCTGAACGGTGAACTGCTGATGGACGCGCTCGGTGGTGAAACGTCTTTCGCCGACGTGCAGGGCGACTGTTTCGTGCCAGCTTTCACGCTCGGCGTTGGGCAGAAAGCGAAATTGACTTTCGGACAAGACGTGAACACCTTGAAATTTTTCACGACGTGCGGTCTGCAAGAGGGATACGAACCATTCTGCGTGTAAGTAGTACACGTCAGTCATAAATCCATCGAGAGATTGTCGAGGAGGTGCATTCTCTGTTGCAGTTTTCCCAATTTTTCAATGTGGTTATCTTAGTTAATAAAAAAGATACTCTTATCCTTGTTGAGTAGATATCTGAAATCATTTCATTCTGATTCTATTTCATTATATGTTTACCAGAAATATATTTCGCCATTTTCCTGTTTCCCACAAATTTCACCGTGTCTTCAAGCTCAATCTACTAAGCTTAAAATCGTTCTTAATGCGCCAGAAATATGAATCGTCCGGTTACATACTGGTACACGAAGGATCAACCGATTTTCGAGAACACGGATGACATGGCCGACACGAGGATCGACGTGGCCAGAATCCCAGCGGGTTCTGACACTCCGCCGTGTTTGAAGATCTCTCACAACATGTTCGAGACGATGGAGAAAGCGAACTGGGAGTTTCTTCGGCTGTCCTTGCCGGTTATTTGTCAGTCGGCGTTCGTCTCCGAGAGCGAGAAGCTAAGAAGGTGGCAGGAGATCAAAATCCGACAGAACAAACTGCTGTCCGAGCAGGTGGAGCAAGCTCAACTAGCGGCGCCTTCCGCTCACATGGAGCAGATTATGAAATCTGGATTCAGCATGAGCGACATCAAGGGTAAGATCAATGACCAAAACGGATATTGTACAGGTTTCCGGAATCCTTTTTTCACAAAAATCTTCCATCTTTCTCTAAGAAGATTACCCGAGGAATTATTCAAAGGCAGAGCGGTTATTTCTAAATTCTCTCTAACGGAAATTCTGTTTGCCCCAGGACTGCAAAGGAATTATTCAGAGGACGCGGTGGAAGCCGACGAAATGATGAAAGAGTCGCCACTGCCGATGCAGAGAAACAAACCAGCGAGGCCGCCAAGAAAGGGTTCTCTCTACGGATCACGAGTGGGAAACATGGACAACGCGATCAGCGAGGCTGATATGAATGGATACGGCGATATGAACGGCGACATCAAAGACGACAAGAAGAAACGCGGGCGTTCACCGTTCCGGTTAGTATAATCGCAAACGATTCTCGAATCGGTCTTCTCCTCCGGAGGAAGTAGATTTTTGATATTTTGACCTTCCTAGCAAACTTAGCAAAGAGATGGAGGATGCCCCGTAAGTTGAATCAATCGAATCTTTGCACACCAATTCCTTTCGTTACACGAAGAAGAACGCAAACGAAAGAAAAACGTATATCTGAAATATGCGGTGTTGTTTCTCGCAGGTTCTTCTCGCGCAAAGCGAAGTCTCCGGACGCGAAATCGAAAACGCCCGAACCACCGGTGCGTTCTGACGTCTCCGACAAGAGCACCAAGAGCACCATGCCGATGAACAAAGCAAGTAGCCGGCCTCCTCAAATTCGCATATCAAACGTAAAACCTTTTATTTATTTTATTTGTTTGTTTGTCTGTGTATCTGTCCAACCGTCTGCTTGCGCCGTGATCTTACTCGCCGGGTTCGTTCGGAAGAATTAAAGTTCGAAAAAAATAAGAGGAGAAATTTGTTCCATAGACGGACTTGAAGGTAGTGCCGCCACAGATCCCGGAACGCAACGCGCCAAAGGCAATGTCGGTTCTCAGCGGGAGCGGTGTCGAGTCGATTGGAAACGAGATATTCGACGCGGAGTGCTTGAAACTGATGAACGAGTACTTCTACGGAGTGAGGATATTTCCCGGGCAGGATCCAACGCACGTCTACGTCGGCTGGGTCACTTCTCAGTATCACTTGCACACCAAAGACTTCAATCTGTCACGCGTGAGGAAGGGCTCCGTGGTTATCACCGACGACTACGATCGTCCCATAGAACAGTAAGTTTTGTTTCACCTTTCCAACATGTTCCGTGGCCAGGCCGATTTTTAGTTTTACTTTCCGTCTAGGCAACGCCTGGGGCTAATCACAATTTTTGCACTAGTGAAAAAACTATAATTGTCAAGAAAGGCAATAGGTTCAATTTTAAGGTGTTATTTGGACAAACAATTTCTCAACGATGTTAATTGTCAAAGTTAATTTAAAATAAAAGACTTTCGGTATTATTGTTTATGTATTAAATAATAATAAATAATAATTATTATATAATACTATAAAATAATACTAAATACTGATATTTATTTTAACGTTATTTTACTTTAAAACAGACAGACAAAAGTGACATGTACATGTTATTAAGATTATCAATACAAATTTTGTCAAGAATTCTTCGTTCTACAATGAAAATGTTGCGTATACGCCCCACGTGGCACGGAACATGTTAATAGAAATGACGTAATCAATATCAAACGCCGAAGTTACAACAACTCGGAGCGATTCGTCGCAGAGTGGACAGACAGAGTTGCTACATGGTAAGAGCGGACGAGCTGTACAACGAAGTAACGCAAGACGCGTCCGGCAAAGGAGCTTCCCAGGGGATGTTTGTCGGATGTTTCGTGGACACGGCGACTGGTTGGGTGTCCTTCACCTGCGAGGGAAAGGAAACTAGCCACAAGTTCAAGATGGAACCCGACACGAAGCTGTTCCCCGCCATCTTCGTGGAAGCTACCAGCAAGGAGATCCTTCAGATCGAACTTGGCAGAACGTCGACGACGCTACCGTTGTCCGCTGCTGTGCTGCAGAACTCGGAACGTCACGTGATACCGCAGTTCCCGCCTAGATTGAAGGTCCAATGCCTGAAGCCTCACCAATGGGCAAGAGTTCCAAATCAATCGCTTCAGGTTCACGCTCTGAAGCTGTCCGACATCAGAGGTTGGTCCATGCTGTGCGAGGACGCTATATCGATGTTGGCATTGCACATCCCTGAGGAGGACAGGTGTATCGATATATTGGAGCTCATCGAGATGGACAAGTTGCTCAGGTAAGATTTGGCGGTGTGATATCGATCCTCAGAGTTTATAAACTCCTGACTGACTAATTGTTACAGTTTCCACGCGCATACGCTGACGCTGTACGCAGCTCTGTGCTACCAGTCGAATTACAGAGCAGCACACGCTCTCTGCCAGCACGTCGACCAGAAACAATTACTATACGCGATTCGAGCGGAATACATGTCCGGGCCCCTACGACAAGGATTCTACGACTTGCTGATCGCGCTGCATCTCGAGTCGCACGCTACTACGATGGAAGTGTGCACGAACGAGTTCATCATTCCTTTAGGTGAACCGACTTTCATAGACATTTTATATATTCTCATATTAATGTTATCTGCACGCAGATGTTTTTACTCGCAAGACGCACAAAGTATTTCGCAATGAAACTCTCTGTTTCTCTGTTTCGGTTCGTTCGTTTCACAGGCCAGGAACTGAAGGAGTTGTACGAGAGCGAAGAGATGAAGCACAGCCTGAGGTATCTGGAAACCGAGTCGGTTCGTCCTCAGATGAAAATGACAGACATCAGGTAAGTACACTCGATCCGAAACTAGATGCGAACCCCGTGACTAATAGTCGACATCAAGGGATATTCCTTCCAGCGACCAAACGATCGAGAATATAAGGAGCCTCTACAGTCCGTACTTCCCTCTGGACGTGGTGCGAGACTACGTGATGACGGCACTGAACGAGGCTGTCGAAGTGAATCAAGTTCACAATCGAGACCCTATCGGCGGCAGCAATGAGAATCTTTTCCTGTATGTAGTCGAAACGATCGCGTACACGCCTGGGCTATTCTGCATTATATTTAGCGTCTTCGGCAACGATAAGATGGAAGAGAATGCTTTCAGGATAACTTGCTTATTGCCGCAGATTCGCGTCCGTTCTCGTGCCTTTCTATTTAATATGATCTTTGTCTATTGCAGGCCGCTTTTGAAGCTAGTTGATAGATTGCTCTTGGTCGGAATGCTAAGGAACGAGGATATTATGAAGCTCCTGATCATGATTCACCCCGAGACTTGGGACCCGACGTTTGACAAAGGTAAACTGTATTCTAGAAATTTTCCTCGAAAGTCCTAACGATTTACCTAATTATTCTAATACTTCTTTCCCGGGCTACTGGATTTTACAAAATACGAATTACAAATTGTAACAATATTGATACAAAATACAAATTAAAATGTAAACTAGGAATATTTTAACGATTCTCCGACCTGCTATATTCTTAACATAAATTGAAATTTTCTTCTGAATGCGAGGTGACAAAATAATATAAATCAATTTCAGAAGGGAAAGACGAGCACAAGAAAGGACTGCTACACATGAAGATGGCCGAGGGCGCGAAACTACAGATGTGCTATCTTCTTCACCACTTGAACGACATCCAGCTTCGACATCGGGTCGAGTCGATCATCGCTTTCAGCCACGACTTCGTCGGTGACCTTCAGTCCGATCAGCTTCGGCGTTACATCGAGATCAAACAGTCCGACCTGCCGTCGGCGGTCGCGGCGAAGAAGACCAGAGAGTTTCGGTGTCCGCCCCGCGAACAGATGAACGCGATCCTGAGCTTCAAGAACATGGACTTTGAGGAAGATCCGGAGAACATCCCCTGCGGGGAGGATCTGATCGGCAGGATGAACGAGTTCCACAACAATCTCATGTCGTACGTGTCGTTGCACGCGCTGCAGGAAGCAGCGGACGCTGTGGAGGAGCTAACGGAAGAAATTCAGAAACCCGGCGCCATTAAGAGGCTGTTCAACTTCATCAACGCGGTGAAAGAACTCGAGGAGGAACCTAAACCTGAGCCTGAACCCGAGAAGAAGACGCCGGAAGGTTGGAATTGCGTCGCATTGTTAATTGTCATTTGTCATCTTGCCTTTCTATCGTCTGATTTCATTCTTCATTTGACTTCCTTCAACGTTTGATTGCAGAGGTGTTTCGCAAAGTCCTGATAAAAACCATCGTCAGCTGGGCCGAGGAGTCGCAGATAGAGACACCGAAGTTGGTTCGAGAGATGTTCAGTTTACTGGTTCGCCAATACGACACCGTGGGCGAGCTAATTCGGGCTCTGGAGAAGACCTACGTGATCAACAGCAAGACCAAGGACGACGTTGCTCTGATGTGGGTCGGTCTGAGCCAGATCCGTGCCTTGCTGCCCGTGCAAATGTCCCAGGAGGAAGAGGAACTGGTTCGCGAACGGCTCTGGAAATTGGTCAACAATCACACCTTCTTCCAGCATCCGGACTTGATCAGAGTGCTGAGAATTCACGAGAACGTGATGGCGATCATGATGAACACGCTGGGCAGGCGCGCGCAGGCACAGTCGGACGCTCAAACGCAGCCTCAAACAACCGAAGGGGAACCAGCTTCGAAAGAGAAGGACACCTCTCACGAGATGGTGGTAGCATGCTGCAGGTTCCTCTGCTATTTCTGTCGGACCTCCAGGCAGAATCAAAAGGCCATGTTCGATCACTTCGACTTCTTGTTAGAGAACAGTAATATCTTGTTGTCGAGGCCGTCTTTAAGAGGTTCGACACCGTTGGACGTGGCTTACTCCTCTCTCATGGAAAACACCGAGCTCGCTCTAGCTCTAAGGGAGCATTATCTCGAGAAGATCGCCATCTATTTGTCGCGTTGCGGCTTGCAATCGAATTCCGAACTGGTCGAGAAAGGTTATCCTGATCTGGGATGGGATCCAGTGGAGGGTGAACGATACTTGGACTTCTTGAGGTTCTGCGTTTGGGTGAACGGTTAGCACGAAATTTCCAACATTTCCGTCTTGAAATGAATTGTTTCTCTTCTTTTGCATCGAAAAGAGAAATCACGCCTAAACGATCGAAATTCCTTCTAGGCGAAAGTGTCGAGGAAAATGCAAACTTGGTCATCCGTTTGCTGATCCGAAGACCAGAGTGTTTGGGACCAGCGCTTCGTGGCGAGGGTGAAGGTCTGTTGAGAGCCATCATAGACGCCAACAAAATGTCCGAACGGATCGCTGATCGAAGAACGGTGCACGACGAAGCGGAGGGTACAGCTGTCATGCAGTTCGAGCACCCATTGCCGGAATCGGACGACGACGAAGACTACATCGACACAGGAGCTGCGATTTTGAACTTTTACTGTACCCTGGTGGATCTACTAGGCCGTTGCGCTCCAGAATCCTCAGTTATCGAACAGGGTAAGTAAAAGTTGAGCTCGTTCCTTCCTCGGCTGCGGTATCACGCAGTATCTTCGTAAGTACACCAGCACGACTGTACACACACTTCATCGTTTATACTGATTTCACAATTGTACTTTTATTTCGCGATCCAAGATCCAATTTACATCCGTAGAAATGACATCATCCAAAAATTGAGCTTTGAGATCCATCAGCTCCTTCATTCCTCGCAACTTTCAATTATCGTTTGATCTAATAACAGTTTTTATTTTTTTGACGTGCAACAGAGGCGTCTACAGAATCTGTCGGTAATATATATACGAAATCAAAGTTTTCTTTCTCTCTCTCTCTCTCTTTTTTTTCGTTAATCGTGTTTTGCGAAGGAGGTTGTTCATCGAAGTCATTCTTTCAGGAAAAAACGAGTCTCTTCGAGCGAGGGCCATTCTTCGATCGCTGGTGCCTCTCGACGATTTGCAGGGCGTCCTGTCTCTGAGGTTCACCTTGCTAAACCCTGCAGCGGGCGAGGAGAAGCCAAAAAGCGACACGCCGTCCGGTCTGATTCCCGGGCATAAGCAGAGCATCGTTCTGTTTTTGGAGCGTGTTTACGGCATCGAGACCAGGGAATTGTTCTTCAAGATACTCGAGGAAGCGTTTCTGCCCGATCTTAGAGCCGCCACTATGTTGGACAGGGTAAGTGCTAATCTCAGACTGCTCAGACGAGAGAATTCAGCTATCAGAAATTTACAACTTGGCCGAATTTACTAAACTTTGTAAACCTAATTATTTCTCAATAATTCCGATTGTCAGAACGATGGATACGAATCAGACATGGCGCTAGCGATGAATCGTTACATTGGAAACAGTATTCTACCTCTGTTGATCAAGCATTCCAAATTCTACAACGAGGCAGATAACTATGCCAGCTTGTTGGACGCTACGTTGCACACCGTGTACCGATTGAGCAAGAACAGGATGCTGACCAAGGGTCAACGTGAGGCAGTGTCGGACTTCCTCGTGGCATTGACCAGGTAAGCACGAGCCTTCTCCAAAATACGACTGCAACGATTAACGGAATCATTCTGTTGCTTGACAAGAGACGTCCACGAATTAAGTGTCTCGTAAGTTTCAACAACATTACTTTAAATCGCTAATTCTCGCCTACGATTGTAATCACGATAATTACGCTAACGAGGGTAACGAGCGCTTATAGTACACACTGCCCTCGAGTCTTCAAATCCTCCGTTCAAGGCACGTCCAATCTTTGATCTTTCTTTCTAGCCAAATGCAACCAAGCATGCTGCTGAAACTGCTTCGAAAGTTAACGGTGGACGTGTCCCAACTGTCGGAATATACGACCGTCGCTCTAAGGGTAAGTAGATATATTCTTTCATATGTGCAACAGAATTTGTGTAAATCGTAGGTGATCTCGTAATTTTGTAACAGCTGCTGACTCTTCACTACGATCGTTGCGCGAAATACTACGGCTCGACCGGCGGGCAAGGCGCGTACGGTGCATCGAGCGACGAAGAGAAACGTCTGACTATGGTCCTCTTCAGCAACATCTTCGACTCGCTGTCCAAGATGGACTACGACCCAGAATTGTTTGGAAAGGCTCTGCCTTGCCTCACGGCCATCGGCTGCGCGCTACCACCCGACTATTCGTTGTCGAAAAATTACGACGACGAGTGGTATGGAAGTAAATCTGCATCTGCTCAGTCGCCTGATGGACCGTACAATCCTCAGCCAATCAACACTTCCAGGTACCGCATCATTCGATACAGTTGTCTGAGAAATCCTCTGAACGTAAACATCATTTCGAATTAGCGATCTAGACCTCTCATTGTCCCTCGACAATTTTGTCAAACGGCTAACTTCTTAATATTTTATAGCGTTTTCCTTCTTCTTTTTTCTTTCACCATTTTTGATAACTCTCAAATTAAATAAATACATGTCAGAAATCTTGTCAAACTTTTTAATATTTGACAGCGTGGTTCTCAACAACGATCTCAACCAGATAGTCCAGAAGTTCTCCGAACATTACCACGACGCATGGGCCAGTCGGAAGTTGGAAAATGGTTGGACTTACGGTGAACAGTGGTCCGAGGTGAACAAGACTCATCCGAGATTGAAACCGTACAACATGTTGAACGATTACGAGAGAGAACGGTACAAAGAGCCAGTCAGAGAGAGCTTGAAAGCTTTGTTGGCTATAGGATGGAGCGTCGAACATGCAGAAGTGGACGTACCATCCACCAATCGCAGTTCCATGCGTAGATCATCAAAAAGTCAAGTAAGTCATGAAATTCCCTTTACGCGTGATTACCGAATACGAATGACTGAATTATATTATTGATATATTTCAGGGTGATTCAGCGAGTCCATTTAATTACAACCCTCATCCAGTCGACATGACTAACTTGACTCTGAGCAGAGAGATGCAGAACATGGCAGAGCGCCTTGCAGACAACGCACACGACATCTGGGCGAAAAAGAAGAAGGAAGAACTCATCACTTGCGGTTCGTATCGACGAACAATCGAGATAAATTAACAAGTCGGTAATTTATTACTCAGATGCGGGAATATTTGACTGTCCTTCGCAGGAGGTGGTATTCATCCTCAACTGGTTCCGTACGATCTCTTGACGGACAAGGAGAAACGAAAGGATCGCGAACGTTCCCAAGAATTCCTCAAGTATCTGCAGTACCAAGGTTACAAGCTTCACAAGCCGAACAGAGGCGGAGAGTCGGAAGTTGCAACGGCTGGAGCCTCCGTGGAATTGCGATTTGCCTACTCGTTGCTCGAGAAACTGATAGCCTACTTGGACAAGGCCACCATCAACATGAAACTGCTGAGACCATCCGACACGTTCAGCCGTAGGAACAGCTTCAAAACGTCCACGAGAGACATTAAATTCTTCAGCAAAGTCGTGCTACCGCTGATGGAGAAATACTTCAGCACGCACAAGAATTATTTCATAGCTGTGGCCACGGCTACCAACAACGTCGGAGCTGCTTCCCTGAAGGAAAAGGAGATGGTCGCTGCTCTGTTTTGCAAACTGGCTAGCTTACTCAGATCTAGACTGGCTGCTTTCGGTCCGGACGTCAGGATTACCGTCCGCTGTCTTCAAGTGTTAGTGAAAGGCATAGATGCCAAGAGTTTAGTGAAGAACTGTCCCGAGTTCATTCGAACGTCTATGTTAACGTTCTTCAACAACACTGCGGATGATTTAGGGCACACGATTCTGAATCTCCAAGAGGGCAAATACAGTCACCTGAGAGGAACGCATCTGAAAACTTCCACGTCCTTGTCGTACATCAACAGCGTGGTTTTGCCGGTGCTCACAGCCATGTTCGATCATTTGGCTTCCTGCGAGTACGGCAGCGATTTGTTGCGTAAGTACGGAATTTCGACTTCTTCTCGTAATGAGACTAAGGAACTTATCTACCTTGTGTGTTTAAACAGTGGACGAAATTCAAGTGGCATCCTACAAGATGCTGGCATCCCTGTACACTCTCGGTGTGGACGCCTCCCTGACGCACGACAGGAAGTACTTGAAGACAGAAATCGAGCGTCACAAGCCCAACTTGGGTTCCTGTCTAGGTGCCTTTTCCAGCTGTTTCCCCGTGGCCTTCCTCGAGCCCCACTTGAACAAGCACAACCCGTACTCGCTGTTGAATCGCATAGCCGATCATTCCTTGGAAGCCCAGGACATCATGACGAAGATGGAGTCGAGCATGCCCACTCTGGAGACGATCCTGACGGAAGTCGATCAGTTTGTCGAATCCGAGAAAACCTACAACGACCTCCCTCACGTGGTTGACGTCATACTTCCTTTGCTTTGCTCCTATCTGCCTTTCTGGTGGGCTCAGGGTCCAGACAACGTCAATCCAACCGAAGGGACGTACGTCAGCATGGTCACCAGCGATCACATGAACCAACTGCTGAAGAACGTGTTGAAACTGATCAAGAAGAACATCGGTAACGAGAACGCCCCTTGGATGACCCGTATCGCTGCCTATACTCAGCAGATTATCATCAACTCGTCGGAGGAACTGCTGAAGGATCCGTTCCTGCCGCTCGCCGAACGCGTGAGGAAACGTACGGACAACATGTTTCACAAAGAGGAGTCTCTCCGCGGTTTTATTAAATCATCCACGGACGACACGTCGCAAGTCGAGGCGCAGATTCAGGAAGATTGGCAACTTCTGGTTCGCGATATTTACTCGTTCTATCCACTCTTGATCAAGTACGTCGATCTGCAGAGGAATCACTGGCTGAGGAATAACATACCGGAGGCGGAGGATCTCTATAATCACGTGGCAGCGATATTTAACATTTGGTCCAAGTCTCAGTACTTCTTGAGAGAGGAGCAAAACTTTATATCGGCTAACGAGATCGACAATATGGTGCTGATCATGCCGACAGCGACCAGGAGGCCTGCTGCCATTTCGGACGGAACGGCGCCGTCTGGAGGAGGCAAGGTCAGTGTCACGAAACCGGAATCAATCGGTAATTTTACTTTTATACTTTTTTCGGCGATATTTATGCAATCGTCCGTAGGATAATTATTACACTATATTTATTGATAAAAATTAGCTTGTCAAATTAGCGATTTTTTGCACATCCTTCACATCCCTCGCGTATTGACAATTTAAAGAATTTACAACTATGTCCTCCATAAATCTTAGTTAATCTCGGGTGCAACGGGTTCTTCTCCAAAAAGTAACAATTGCCAAAGTAAAATGGCAAGTGCGTGAGTAGTATCTTGCAAGCAACGGAATAGTTTCCAGAAGCATTTTATTAAAACATGAACATCAAATTCAAAATCGTTTTCGTACGTCTTACGTTACGGAAATAGTGGTGGAAAATCAAGTTTCCGTGACGCCGGCCGACAATGTGTTAATTTACAAACGATTCTGTAAATTTTATAATTCCGTTAAACCGGCAGAAAAAGAAGAAACATCGTGACAAGAAGAGAGACAAAGACAAGGAGGTCCAAGCTTCCTTGATGGTGGCCTGTTTGAAGAGGTTGCTCCCAGTTGGTCTAAACTTATTCGCTGGTCGCGAGCAAGAATTGGTGCAACACTGCAAGGACAGATTCCTGAAGAAAATGCCGGAATACGAGATCTCGGAATTCGCGAAGACGCAGCTCACTCTGCCGGACAAGATCGACCCAGCAGACGAAATGTCCTGGCAGCATTATCTGTACTCCAAGTTAGGCCAAAAGAAGGACTCCATGGAACCAGTGAAAGCGCAACAGCTGGAGGACGTGGTTGCGAGGATCACCGATATGGCCAAAGTTCTTTACGGTTTACATATGGTAAGCGAAGGGTCATTTTCAAGTGATCACTACTTTCTAGAATATTCCGCGATCCACATTTCTCAGATGGACGAAGCTTCCTCTTCGTCCGAAGGATTCGTCCGATTCATCCAGTAATTTTGTGTTCTCGAGTAGATAGATCATCCGCAACAGCAGAGCAAGGGTCAATATCGATCCGTGGTGTCGATACAACGTAAACGAGCTGTGATCGCTTGTTTCCGTCAAACTTCCCTACATTCCCTGCCCAGGTATCCTCTTTTGGTTTTGGCTTCGCGTTAATGGTGTATCCTCACACCTTGCCTTCGTTTCCTACATCACACGTAATCAAATACAACTAAACGAAGACGATTAATTATCTAATCCCTGTACGTTCGTTTTAATTCGAGAACTTCGAGTGTCTTTTTACCCAGTAACCAGTGCTTTTCGGTTGTCTAATCGTCAGAGTAGCGAGAATTGACACGTTAACCATCGACGATGACTCCTGTAATTATTTGTTAATGATCTAACAACTGTAGTTGTGTGTGCATGCTGCTAAAAGGCAACGAAACCTCCACCATCTCGGGATGGCTGGAAGCGTGTGTTGTGCGCCGCGAGAAAGAGGGCAGCGATTGCATGCCTGCGTAGCGAGCCACTTTACAAGTTGCGAAGGTAAAACGAGTAATCAGCCACGTTTTCGAACTTGACGAATCATCGTATATGTAT
>CAJDYZ010007428.1:36754-54985 GCA_903986555.1 Heterotrigona itama
TCGCGGCGCTATGACAGAAAGATCTGGCGCACTCCAAGAGGATCCTTTGTACATGAGCTACGCGCAAATTATATCGAAATCTTGCGGCGAGGAGGAGGAGGAAGGCGAAGACGAGGGTGGAGGAGGCGAAGAAGAAGGTGGCGCCTCGATCCACGTAAGTATCTTTTCCCAATACTCGTAGACGAATTTAAGAAAAAAGAAAAAGAAAAAAACTCTCTACTAACAAAAACTTTCTGAACTACCAAACAATTTTCGTGTCTTTTTCTCGCGAACTGACCCTATAGAAGCGGGGCCATAAGCCACTTATGGTAAGAACAAGTAGCAACCTAGTCGTTTGCGGAAATTCAACTGCTTTTATACGCTCGTTCATTGAAAACCGGACGTTACCATTTGCGAAATGCAAAGCCAATTACTCGAAAATTTCATCGTAGTTGATCCCGAATGAAAAGATCGTTCCTGCTCAAAAACGCACGACGTACGAATTTGTAAATGCATACGCTTGCATCAACGGTAGACTGAATTGCCTGATCACTCTGTACAAAACCAATCTCCACACACGTTCATTATGTATCCCTGACAATGATTAACACTGATTCGTCAAATCATCGGGAATATTTCCAACTTCACTAACGATATTCTCTAACGTTTTCTTTAACGCTCTCCCTGAAGCGACCGATGCACAAACTCATGGTAAGAAGAAAGGAAACGTAGAATAAAGTTGAATAAAGTTGAAAAAAGAACTTTCGAAACGCGCTAAATTGAACAGTCAAAAGAAAGAAAGAAAAAAAAGAAAATCGTTCTCAATTGTTCGTGATCCAGGAGCAAGAAATGGAGAAGCAGAAACTTCTGTTCCACCAAGCGCGGCTCGCGAATCGCGGTGTAGCAGAGATGGTGCTGCTTCACATCTCGGCGTGCAAAGGTCTTCCCAGCGAGATGGTGATGAAGACCTTGGAACTGGGCATCTCCATCTTACGCGGCGGCAACATAGAGATTCAACGAGGAATGCTGAACCACTTGAAGGAAAAGAAGGACGTGGGCTTTTTCACTTCGATCGCCGGTCTTATGAATTCCTGCAGCGTGTTGGATCTGGACGCGTTCGAGAGGAACACGAAAGCGGAAGGCCTGGGAGTTGGCTCCGAAGGTGCTGCCGGCGAGAAGAACATGCACGACGCCGAGTTCACGTGCGCTCTGTTCCGATTCATTCAACTGACGTGCGAAGGGCACAATCTCGGTGAGTCTGGGTTTCCTTCTTTCCGTCTTTGACGAAGCTTCTGAAAAATTTCTGCCCGAAGTTCATCGATTAACCAACGTCAAATCGATATCGACAGACTGGCAGAATTATCTGAGAACGCAGGCTGGTAACACGACGACGGTGAACGTGGTCATCTGCACCGTCGATTATTTGCTGCGCTTGCAAGAATCCATCATGGACTTCTACTGGCATTACTCCAGCAAGGAACTCATCGACCCCGCTGGCAAGGCTAATTTCTTCAAAGCCATCGGCGTCGCCAGTCAAGTATTCAACACTCTCACCGAAGTGATCCAGGGGCCTTGCGCTCAGAATCAACAAGCGCTTGCGCACTCTCGATTATGGGACGCGGTCGGTGGATTCCTCTTCCTTTTCTCCCACATGCAGGACAAGTTGTCCAAACACTCGAGTCAAGTTGACCTTCTGAAGGAATTGTTGAACTTGCAAAAGGACATGATTACCATGATGCTCTCCATGCTGGAAGGTACTTCCTTCTCCGAATTGATTCAAGAATTTTGTCTTTCCTCTGGAGCTCTAATCGTCGAATTCTCTATCATCACGTAGGTAACGTCGTGAACGGAACGATTGGAAAACAGATGGTGGACACGCTGGTAGAATCCGCAGGCAACGTCGAATTGATTCTGAAATACTTCGACATGTTCCTGAAGCTCAAAGATCTCGTATCGTCGCCAAGCTTCTTGGAGGTGGATCTGAACAACGACGGTTGGGTGTATCCGAAGGACTTCAAGGAGAAGATGGAACAACAGAAGAGTTACACCAAGTAAGTATCGTATCTCTATACTTGTACGTTTGTGTTAATAACGAAGAAGAGATCACGATGGGATTTCTTCTTTCAGCGAAGAGATCGAATTTTTATTGGCATGTTGCGAGACGAATCACGACGGCAAAATCGATTACGTGGCTTTCATGGACCGTTTCCACGAACCAGCCAAAGAGATTGGTTTCAATCTTGCTGTTCTATTGACGAATCTGTCGGAACACATGCCGAATGAACCGAGACTGGCGAGGTTCCTCGAAACGGCAGGCTCCGTGTTGAACTACTTCGAACCGTACCTCGGAAGGATCGAGATCCTCGGTGGCAACAAGAAGATCGAGCGTGTGTACTTCGAGATCAAGGAGTCGAACATCGAACAGTGGGAGAAACCGCAGATCAAGGAGTCAAAGAGAACGTACTTTTATAACACCGTGGTGGAAGCCGGTGAGAAGGAGAAGTTGGAGACCTTCATCAACTTCTGCGAGGACGCCATCTTTGAAATGCAGCACGCGAGCGCGCTGATGGCGGTGGAGGAAAGCGGAGGGATCGGAAAGGCGAGAGAATCATCTTACACTTACATGACCGACGACGACGAAGAGAGGAACAAAGACCCCATCAGGAGAGGCATTCAAACGTTCAAAGACAGCATTTACTTCTTCTTCTCCATATTCTCACCTACCAACATCAAGAACAAAATCGCAGAAATGCAGCAGATGACGTTCCTAGAGCTCTTCATCGGTTTCTTCAAGATGATATTCTACGCTTTCTACTATTCTGGTTTTGGCGTTGGATGTGTAATTGGATACTTCATGAGGTTACTGTTGGCGTTGATGAAAGGGCCACACGTGGAAGAACCTGTGATCGAGGTGAAGGAAGGTGAAGAAAAACCGGCAAGACACTTGCCTGCGTTACCGCCAACACCGGACGAATCGAATCTACAGGTTCGAAAACAGATATCCAAAGATTCAAAAATGCGTACGATAAGACGCATAAATTACAGACAAACTCAATTCTTACGTAGGTACAAGCGTTCGGAATGGACATAACGAAAGAGGAAGGCGGACAAATAAAGATCGCGCCCCACGAGTCGGCAACGTCCACTCCTCAATCAAGCATCGAGGAAACGGGTGAAAGCACGCCGGAAGAAGCTGCTGGCGAGGAGGGTGCGAGAGGTGAAGGCGGCGGAGACACGGAGTCACCTGTCTCATTGGCTGACTTATTAGGGTATGACTAAGTTTTCTAATTGCAGCGTAACGTGTTTTCTATTAGGTACGTCTTGGTTTAGCAACTTCCAAGATCAGTTGCAATTCTAATAATCGGGAAGATGGTTGAAAACGTTTACTCGCGACGCGAAACACGAATACAAATATTGAGATATTTGCAAACAGAGGCGAACAAGCTAGAGCCCAGGCAGCAGCTGCGGCTGAGGCAGCAGCCGCTCAGCAAGCAGCCATGGCTGCTGTAGAAGCGGAAGCGAAGCAGGAAACGATAGCAGAACCGTCGGGGTCGTCTATCGATTTCTCCGATTACACCCATCGCGTGGTCTCCTTCTTGGCCAGGAACTTCTACAATCTAAAATACGTGGCTCTCGTTCTCGCTTTCTGTATCAACTTCATGCTGCTGTTCTACAAGGTGAGCCCACCCATCCTCTGAACTCGAAACTTTCGCGCCAGTTCGTATAAATACGAGCAAAATCACCGACTTGCAGGTTACATCTTTGGGTGGCGACGAAGACGAGGAAGGAAGCGGACGAATGGCCGACATGTTGGCAGAGATATCTGGCGAGGGTGCGTCTGGCTCCGGAAATGGCAGTGGTATAGAAATAGGAAGCGGAAGTGGGGAGAACGAGTCGGAGGAAGAGGAAGACGAACCGCTCGAATACGTGGAGGTGTCAGAAGACTTTTACTACATGGCACACGTTATAAGACTCATGGCTATGCTTCATGCGATCGTCTCTCTTGCTATGCTGGTTGCCTATTATCACTTGAAAGTACGATCATTTCGACGATCAGAGTTCTCTGTATCTCGATTGTGCATTCGTGTTGACTTGCCTATGTTACCGCAGGTACCGCTGGCTATCTTCAAACGGGAAAAGGAAATTGCGCGACGCGTGGAGTTCGATGGTCTGTACATCGCTGAAACGCCGGAAGAGGACGACATCAAGGCGCACTGGGACAAGATGGTGATATCGGCGAAAACGTTCCCCGTGAATTATTGGGACAAGTTCGTGAAGAAGAAAGTTCGACAGAAATACAGCGAGACTTACGACTTTGATTATATAAGCAACTTGCTTGGCATGGAAAAGACTTCGTTCAGCCAACAGGAGGAAGAGGGTTCCGGTTTGATACACTTGTGAGTAAGATTACGCAGATTTTTCTAGTTTCTGCAGTGGTCTTCGATCACCGTCGTTCTCGTTCTTTTCTTTTCTTTTTTCCAGTATCGTAAATATCGATTGGAGGTACCAAGTATGGAAAGCGGGAGTTACCATCACGGATAACGTAAGCAAACGATTAATACTGGTGAAATCTAATTCTGTGATTAGTTCTAGGATGTTTGAAATCCGTGATATTTGTTCACAGGCATTTTTGTACAGTCTGTGGTACTTTACATTTTCAATCCTTGGCAATTACAACAACTTCTTCTTCGCTGCTCATTTGCTCGATGTCGCGGTTGGTTTCAAGACTCTAAGAACGATCTTACAGTCTGTCACGCATAATGGCAAACAACTGGTGTTAACAGTGATGTTGTTGACTATCGTCGTCTACATATACACGGTCATAGCCTTCAACTTCTTCAGAAAATTCTACATTCAGGAAGAGGACGATGAAGTGGACAAGAAATGTCACGACATGTTAACGGTATGATGTAGAAAATGTCTAAGTACGCAATTATAACACATTTTATTCGAATTGTACCGACTCATGATCGTGCCAATGCACGTTCGTATAATAAGCTTTTTATAATGAATAAAAATGAGCACGATGAGAAAAAAAGAGAAATCATAAATCAGATCGATGAATCTCTTGCGAATTGCGAAACAAGTTATAAACCTCGTCCTTTGCCTTTGAATGATACATGATAATAATTAGCGTATTGAATCAATTAACACGAATTTTATTGATGATTATTTTTGTTTTCATATATTCGTTTCAGTGCTTCGTATTCCACTTGTACAAAGGTGTCAGAGCCGGTGGTGGTATCGGTGATGAAATCGGTGAACCTGATGGCGACGACTACGAAGTCTATCGTATCATGTTTGACATCACTTTCTTCTTCTTCGTTATTGTCATTCTGTTGGCTATTATTCAAGGCAAGTTGAAGAAAACATCAATGTCGTTATCGAATTGTTGAGTTTTAACTCTGTGTCTTTGCCGCGAACAGGTTTGATCATCGATGCATTCGGCGAGCTTCGAGACCAGCTCGAAAACGTGAAGACAAACATGGAGAGCAACTGTTTCATTTGTGGCTTAGGAAAAGAATATTTCGACACGGTGCCGCACGGTTTCGACACGCATGTTCAGCAGGAGCATAATCTTGCCAATTATATGTAAGCTACGTTCGCAAGAATTTATATCCTTTCAAGCAACGTAAATCGTCATGGTTGCAAATTTTCCAGGTTCTTCTTGATGCACTTAATCAACAAACCAGACACCGAGTACACCGGTCAAGAAACGTACGTGTGGAACATGTATCAGCAAAGGTGTTGGGACTTTTTCCCAGTCGGCGATTGCTTCCGCAAGCAGAACGAGGCGGTGGAGGAAGAGGCGAAGAAGAAATAAACAAATTTTTCAAATTTATCTCGTTTTACATATAGTTGAACGACCAATCGATCAATCTACCAAGGAGGATTCCCCTCTCTGAAATCATCTTCGATGATATTTGTAGTCTGTAATTTCTGTACGCGAAGGAAAGGTAGAGCGCGCAAAGACGCCGCGAACAACGTACGATTTCAATTTTTCGAACGCTATACTCTCGCTCGTTTATCGACATCTCGTCGTTATTCCAAGTTTTAGGCGAACTTGTTCGCAACACACGGATTACCGGTGCCGATCGATTTGCACGCAACTCGTGCAAAATCTCGAAGGGACTTGCATTTTCGATCGCGCGCGAACGAACGAGCGAGGCAAGTTGGAGGAGACTGGCGAAATATTTTTCCAACTTATTTTTCCAACTTTGTAAAGATATGGCTGGATATCGTGTAACACAACAGTTTCCTCTCCTTATATAGATAGATAATTTACAAAGTGTTGTTGATCATCGACAAGAGAACCGACTGCACAAATCTACATTCGTCATGACGATTCGTCGTTATATCGATTGCCTTCTTTTCATACGCCATGAGTGACTACATCTTGTGCATAACAATTTCACTCACTGACGCAATGTTTGAGATATTACAAGAATATTACGTAAGTTGAAGGTGTTTCAAAGTTTATATATCAAATTGTAAAATGTTTCTTCCATGATTCGTGTGGGAACTTTTTAATAATTATTGACGACTGAAATCACGATGTAATCAAACATGTCAATATGTTGTAAATAAGAATCTAAACGACAAGATTTACCTGAGAATAAAGAAAGACATACTTCTTTATCTCGATGCTCTATTTCCAATCCCTCCCATCCCCCCGCATCTAATATTTGATTGATTCTTAAATCACACTTTAGCAAGTAACAATCGACTGATTCTTTCCAAGTATATCGTCATCGTTCAACGATAACATGCCTGCTGGTAAACAATGATAACGCGATTAAAATTCAAAAGAAAATTTCATCTGCCATTTTCCCAATAGAATGCATTTACAATAGATCGAAAGCTTGACCTTCCACTCCTCTCCACTCTACTCCTCAAAAGTTTCAACATTTCAATTCCATCGATTTCTTTCGAAACTTGTTTCCTGAAAACTCAAATCTTGACGCTAACTGATGAAAATCCGAAAGAAGTCGTCGCTGATAAAACGATCGATGGATCTAGGCGAAGCTGGTGCCCAGAGGAGGGGGAGAAACTGGACTGCACCCCGATCGATCGATCCAGCGTGGCAGAATAACGAAAAAGGAGAATCCACGGAACCAGCGTGTTTCCTTGGTTGTGTACGTTTCTGGTCGTGTCGGCAAAACGAAAAATACCGGTTGCCTCCTTGTGCAGAGCCGATAGAGGGAAAGAGGTCGCGCAAGCGCCCCACCTCTAGCGCCGGCGGCTGAGAGCCTCGGGGCGAAAATGCACCCTGGCATGGGAGTGTCAGCGGGCGATCGTCGCTGCGGCGAAAATACGGTGATGCAGGCCAGGAACGGGATCTGCGACAAGATCGAAAATTACATATCCGATCTGGGACAATGGTACGTAAGCGAAGGCTGATTGATCGGCAAGTGGAACCCTCTGACGAGAAGCCGAGCGTCGAATCATCCTCGGACCGGCTTTTCGTTTCTCTCGAGCCGGCCAAGGGAAGGGGAACGTCGAGGATAAAAGTGGCGGGTGTTTACGAGGAATTTCCTAACGTTCAGCTAGTGGGTGGAAAAACAACGGTTCTCGGTTCATTGATCTCGCATTGTCTCGTGCTTCGGACCTGTTACTTCGGCGGAATATAATAGTTCCGTTGCTCGCTTCGATTAAAGATGGTTTTGGTGTGTTGCGCGGAGAAAAATACAATTATTTTTTCGTCAAAAAAAAAAAAAAAAATAGTTTGCAAATATTGGTCAATAGTTCAATTAATCTTGATTCGGAGATTTTCTCGTTGTCCATTTTTTTACGGTTTTAAGTTTCGTTTCATCACGCACGAAACGTTTGATGTTTTTAATTGCATTTTCCATCGTTAACAGGTCAGTATGGAGAGCGATAATACTGGGACAAGTGCTGTCCCTGGTGTTATGCCTCATGACGCACGCGAATCATCACATCAACACCGCGTATCAACTCGCGCTCCCGTCCGGTAAGTCATTGATGAACAATCGCTTGCATAAATAATCGACACGCGGGAATTGCGATCGAACAATGTTTGTCATGGAGAATCTCTTCCACGGAATAGCACAAAACCTTCCGCATTACGTTATGATGTGTCTTGTATACACAACCTGGATGTCCTGCAGAGGAGTAGGGAACGGCCTAATTTCCGTCATAAAAGCCCGTGGATGGAGGTACTTGCTGTTGGCCCTCATTGACGTCGAAGCGTGTACACTTGTAACATCCTCGCATCAATTCACCAGCCTGGCTGGAATACAGGTACGCGCTAATGATGTCACGTGGCATTTCAACGTTACACTTTTGCCAAACAACAGCGACGACGAAATTCTTTGCTTTCGAGACGTTAATTATCATCGTTCTAGTAGAACCGAAACGAAAGAGAACCAGCAGCAAATGGCTTTTCATTTGAACCGCAAATGTTGTTTCGACGAATAAAATTTTATTTTGCAAGCAGCTGTAAAATTTTTCTTTCGCAACGCGTTTTCTTTAAATTAATTCCCCCAGTGTCTTTTCTCCTTTTTCTTTTTTTTCCTTTTCATACAAATTCTACGAAACTCGCGTTTATTCAGAATTCAAAGGAAACGGAACGACAACTTCGTTGAATGTGAAAACGGTTCATTCTTCGATGCTGGTACGAAGTTCCGCTTCGTTGAAATAAGGGGCAAGCGGTGCACCGCACAATCTGTATACGATTGAGAATGCAACTTTCATAGCCGTCAATTAAACGGCCGCGAGTATTTGTGGTCGCGATGAATGGCACGGAGCATTGTATCGGATATACACTACCACCAACAAAAGGAGAATACCGGGTCGAAGACCCGGCATACTCACCCCCTTG
Source organism: Heterotrigona itama (assembly GCA_903986555.1). Lineage (NCBI taxonomy): Eukaryota > Metazoa > Arthropoda > Insecta > Hymenoptera > Apidae > Heterotrigona > Heterotrigona itama. The sequence goes on from CAJDYZ010007428.1 coordinate 45,576, forward strand.
TCGCCTATTCTTTGATCGAACTACGTTCTCTATTGAAATGTTAACGGTCTAGAGCAACGAGGATGTTTAATCGGAAGTAATTCTGTTTCAGCTGCTCGATTGCGTGGCTATACCAGTTGCATTGGCGTTGTCGTGTTTGGTTCTCGGCGTGAGATACAGAATGGTGCACATAGTCGGCGTTTCCGTTTCCCTGATGGGGGTGGGATGCTTGGTTTGGGCAGGAATTGATGACAATAAAGATCCTACGACTACAGGTGATTGTTCGACGAACGCATTCCGATGATCAAATGCCACGAATTCTTAATCGACGTCGAAAACCGGTTAACTAAATAAATTTCAATTTTAATGTTTCTGTACAAAGGGAAGAATCACCTCGTTGGTGATATGCTGTGCCTCGGTGGCGCGGTGTTGTTCTCCATAACAACGGTACTACAAGAGTTAACAGTAAAGACAGTCGATATTATCGAGTACCTCGGCATGATCGGTTTCTTCGGTACTATATTATGCTGCATGCAAACGTAAGTCCTCCGTCAAAACGGAAAAACAAAGAAAGATTCAGTTGATTATTACGATTTGTATCATTTATTATTCCAGGGCCGTGTTAGAGAGCTTAAAGTTGGAATCATTTCAATGGTACAACGCACCAGTAATCACGTTCTTGGTGTTTTACTGCATCACGCAATTCGTATTTTTCTCGCTGGTGCCTGTTATATTGTTCGAATCCGGTGCAACTGCATTGCAATTAGCACTGCTGACTGCAGATTCCTTCAACGTTTTATTTGGCATGCTGCTCCATCAATACAGGGTATATCTCCTTTTAAAATGATCGTTATACATTAAGATGTAAACAGAAACATAACGTTACTGCTCTAATTTCTCACGTGTCCGAATAGAATACGTGTTACACGAATAGAATCGTCTATTGCGACATAACAGACAATACACGGATACATATGCTAATAAAGTTCCTACCACCTGTTCCAGTTTCACGCATTGTATTTCGTCTCCTACACGCTCACAATGACAGGCATATACATCTACGCGATAAAGAGAACTCCAACGTCGACGAACTCACGGAGACAGCATGCTGAACCGTCTGCTCCAGATTACAGGTAATATATTACACGAAGAAGAGGTGTCCTACGAAGCGAAAATTTTTAATTTTTAAAGCGAGTAGATCTATCTACGTTGCAAAACCAAACGTCAGAAACAGCTGCGAGGGAAAGTTTTTTCTTCGAATAACCTCGTTAACGAGCTATTCGTTTCATTTATCCTTCAATTGAATGTATCTCTATCAAATACTTCCACTCAAAAAATAATTTTCTTTTACGCAATAATAACTTTTTTTTCTTTTCCTTTTTTTTATTTTCACAACCACCCTAATAAGAACTTAACGATTGACCGTGGATTAAAGTGATGTCATTTTAAGACATATGTCTCATCCTGACGTCGGAGAGGTGGAAATGGCAACAAGTTCGGGGATGTCTGGCGTGAGTGGTACCCTCGACATGAGGACGTCGACCCTTGGCAGCGAAAAAGAAACAATAGACGCGACAAGTTTACCGCCAAGCGTTAGCTCTGACACGGCCTTCACCTCCTTTTATGGAAGTTACTACGACTGAGAGAGAGGTCGCGAGAAGATTCCAGAGGAAACGTAGAGCCAGCCGGGAAACTCTGAAATTTTGCCGCGTCCGCGCTCTTGTTGAAGTTTTACACCAAGTTCGAAATTAATGATCGCAAAAGAACGTTCTTTCGGTTTCTATGACGTTATACAACGTAAGGATATAAATAGATCTCTTCGTCGATTGATAAGTTTATAATAACGCGTTGCACAGTGTTCTGATTAGCGCAGTGAATTTTCTAAGAATCTAACCGTCTAAAATATCGATCAGTCGCGTATAAATGCGATCTTCATTGTTGATTTGACTGTTTATCAAAATGTAAGTACTATACATTCTTGTTGCTCAACATACTTTGTAAATGATAACGTTACGGTGTAATACAATTGTTATTAATGTCTAAAGGACGTTACCTAATTTCCTCGTTGTGAGATAATATGTGAGAATCGATAACGATTATTTTTATGATTCTCATTCATCTTCGTTTGTGAACTGTATTTTACATTCTAATGTGTCCATCCATGTGTCGGAACGTTATTTCATATGTTGTGTATATTTTTTTGAAGTAAATCAATAAATAAATGATAAATCAAATGCAAAATTCTTCTCTTCTTTTTTCTCACTCCTTTCCCCCCGATTTTAATATCTCACGCATTTCAGAAAAACCGCGTGTGGCGACGTGTTTATCATTCGCGACATCTGTTGACTAAGTCTTGAAAAAATCAGTGACGATGCCGCAATGGCGGGTTCCATAGAGATCCCACTTCGTGATACGGACGAGGTGAATATTTTTGTTTATACTATTCAATATTACTATGTAGAAAGTGTCGGAAGTAAGTTAAACGATTCTTGCCCTCACCCCTTACGCGTAATTCGAGATTCTCTAAAGACTCGTGATATGAAGACATTTTCATGAACCTAACCTCTACAAGAAATGTTTATGGAATACATCATACACACCATAGCCTATAGATGCACAAACAACTTCCTTGGTTATTTTGGAATTTATTCCACAATATAAAATATCAATTGCCATTGTTTTTCATTCATTTTGACAAAATAACTCTCAATTGATTTACTGACCTTATTTTATCCATGTTATTTTCATTTGTATTATGTATAGTAAAATTGTCTAACATTAGCCATCTGTTAAGTGAAATTTTTCAATAAATTGAATTTTTTGTCTACATTTTGTCTACTTAAATGCCTGACCATATCATTGATTAATCTTTTTAATTCTTTAAACTATATGTTATTAGGTAATTGAGCTTTACCTTGATCAATTACCAGAAGGAGATGAGGTTCTTGGAATTTTACGTCAAGAACATGCGCAGCTTAATATTTGGGTCAATTTGGCCGTATGTATCTCAAAATATAATAGTTATAGTGGAAGAGTAGCAAAAAAGTGACATAATGTTCTTTTATTATAGCTTGAATACTACAAACAACACAAAATTGAAGATTTCATTAAAATACTTGAATCTTCTCGAATTGATGCTAATATTGACTACCGTGACTATGAAAAAGATCAAATGCGCGCTTTGGACATGTTGGCTGCATATTATGTGCAGGAAGCCAACAGAGAAAAGAATAAGGACAAAAAGAGAGATCTGTTTACAAAAGCTACCTTATTGTATACAACTGCAGACAAAATTATTATGTATGACCAGGTAATATTTATAATATTTCATTTGCTACGTGGAGATATTTACATGTTATTTGAATAATATTTTTTTATGCTGCAGAATCATTTACTTGGACGAGCTTATTTCTGCCTCTTGGAAGGTGATAAGATGGATCAAGCAGATGCCCAATTTAATTTTGTACTAAATCAGTCTCCAAATAATATTCCTTCCTTATTGGGTAAAGCATGTATAGCATTTAACAAAAAAGATTATAGAGGTGCTCTTGCCTTTTATAAAAAGGCTTTGAGGACAAATCCAAATTGTCCAGCTGCTGTGAGACTGGGAATGGGACATTGTTTTATGAAATTAAACAATCAGGAGAAAGCACGTTTAGCATTTGAAAGAGCTTTGCAGTTAGATGGTCAATGTGTTGGAGCACTAGTTGGACTTTCGGTTTTGAAACTAAATCAACAACAGCCTGATAGTATCAGAACTGGTGTCCAAATGTTATCTAAAGCTTATACGATTGATTCGACAAATCCTATGGTATTGAATCATTTGGCAAATCATTTCTTCTTCAAAAAAGATTATAACAAAGTACAACACTTGGCACTACATGCATTTCACAATACTGAGAATGAAGCCATGCGTGCCGAAAGTTGCTATCAATTAGCCAGAGCATTTCATGTCCAAGTAAGTCTTTTTTCGGTGTAAGATACGCTCTATATGTACTCTATATGACATATAATTAAAATGTTTCAGGGTGACTATGATCAAGCATTTCAATATTATTATCAGGCAACACAATTTGCTCCACCAGTTTTCGTATTACCTCACTTTGGCTTAGGGCAAATGTATGTTTATCGCGGTGATGCAGAAAATGTAAGCATAATGTGCTATATTATAACTGATTATTATGATAAAAATGATAAAATTTTCACGCACGGTTTTTTATATTACCGCACGGTAGGCAGCACAGTGCTTCGAAAAAGTGTTGAAAGCTCAACCAGGCAATTACGAAACAATGAAAATTCTTGGATCATTGTACGCAAACTCGAGTTCTCAATCGAAACGTGATATTGCTAAAAACCATCTTCGGAAAGTGACGGAACAATTTCCCGACGATGTTGAAGCATGGATTGAACTAGCCCAAATATTGGAACAAAGTGACCTTAACGCAGCCTTAAATGCATATGGTACTGCAACTAGGATTTTAAAAGAAAAAGTCCAAGCGGATATACCTCCCGAAATTCTAAATAATGTTGGAGCTTTACATTATAGGTACATTCCAAATTTTCTTTCTTCAAATTTATTAATTACTTTCCTATTAAAACTAAACGCTTATTGCCTGATCATAGACTTGGAAATTTGGAAGAAGCTAGGAAGAATTTTGAGGAATCTCTGGCGCGTTCTGAAGCAGATGCCTTACACGATTCTGTATACTATAATTCAATTGCGGTTACGACGACGTACAATTTAGCTCGTTTGAACGAAGCTTTGTGCATATTTGATAAAGCAGCAAAATTGTACAGAGCCATTTTAGACAAGCATCCAAAATATGTAGATTGTTATTTACGACTTGGCTGTATAGCTCGAGATAAAGGACAAATTCTTGAAGCATCTGATAGATTTAAAGATGGTTTAAGTATAAATAAGGAGCACCCAGATGCATGGTCTCTTTTGGGTAATTTACATTTGGCCACAATGCAATGGGGTCCTGGTCAAAAGAAATTTGAAAGAATTTTAGATAATCCCGCAACAAGTACCGATGCCTATTCTCTGATTGCTTTGGGCAACATTTGGTTACAAACTTTGCATCAAGGTGGAAAGGATAAAGATCGGGAGAAACGACATCAAGATAGAGCATTGGCTATGTATAAACAGGTATGGCAATAAAAGATAAAAAATATTTGCACTCGTATGTATATATTGAAATTCTCTTAGGTTTTACGAAACGATCCTAAAAATATTTGGGCAGCGAATGGAATAGGAGCTGTATTGGCGCATAAAGGTTGTGTAAATGAAGCCAGAGATATTTTTGCTCAAGTTCGAGAAGCAACGGCAGAATTTTGTGATGTTTGGTTAAATATTGCGCACATTTATGTGGAGCAGAAACAATTCGTTAGCGCTATCCAGATGGTAATTTTTCGTTTTGTGTTTGATATTAGAAGATAAGGTAGTGTCTTTGCAAATACGTATATATATCATAAATGTATTTTTACAGTATGAAAACTGCCTTCGGAAGTTTTATAAATATCATCACGTAGAAGTTCTGCAGTATCTTGGAAGAGCTTACTTTAAAGCTGGTAAATTAAAGGAAGCAAAATTGACGTTATTAAAAGTGAGTCAGAAACATTGTTCATCCCCATGTGGTTGAAACTTATTAAAAAAGAAAACATAATCAATTTTATAATTTTATAAATTATAAAAATTTTTATAATTTAGGCAAGAAGAGTAGCTCCACAGGATACTGTCTTACTGTATAATTTCGCACTTATCCTTCAACGTTTAGCCACGCAAATTTTAAAAGACGAAAAATCCACCTTGACAACAGTGCTGCAGGCAGTTCATGAATTAGGACTCTCGCATAAATACTTCCAGTATCTATCGACGCATAAAAAGAGAATGGGACAACTTGCGCAAGCAGAAGCAAAACGATGTCAAGATCTGTTATCACAAGCACAATATCATGTTGCTAGAGCTAGACGTTTGGACGAGGAAGAGAAAATGCTTAGGAGGAAACAAGAAGAAGAGAGGTAATCGTGTGAACGTAATTAACATATGGAATTCATCAAACACGATGATATTGATTCTGTGTTAATTGTAGGCAAGCGTTTAAAATGCGGCAAACGGAAGAACAAAGAAAACTTGAAGAAATGCGACGTCAAAAGGAAGAGGAAATGCTACAAAAACGGCAAGAATACGTTGAAAAGACAAAGAATGCTTTGGTATTCGGCGAAATGCCTTCAGAGAAGCCAGGAAGGAAAGGCAAGAGAGTACGCACTGATCAATACGTTAGTGACAGTGGTGGTTCTGGAAGAGAAGAAGGTCGGGACGAAGCTCCTAGAGAGAAGAAACGGAAAAGGAAAGCAAGTGGTGAACGTAAAGAAAGAAAGGGCAAGGGTAAAGGAAGGCGTAAGAAGGAAATGGCGAGTGGAGACAGTGGTAAGATAGTGTTTCATCAATCTTTGATCGTACATATAATTAAACTGTTTCAAAAATGATAAATTTTCTTTCGCCTAATATTCAGGTTCAGAAAGTGATCGACCCAAGCCGAAACGTGGAAGAAAAGGCGGCGTGAAGAAGGACAAAACATTTCGGAAAAGTACAGCTGAAACTACAAAAGGCAAGATGCCCTTATCAAAAGAGACTATATCGACGAGTGAATCTGACAGCGATTCTGGAGGTCTTAAAATCGCCAGCGGGTAAGAATTATTGATTTTATCAGGACGTAGTGTACCGACGTACGTGATAAATAAATTAATAGTCGTTAATTTATTTTCAGAGGTGAGAGCGGTAACGAAGGCCGTGCTCGCGGAAGTAGGCGAATTATGTCCGACTCGGAAGGTTCGCGTGCATCACGTTCCAGGTCTCGTTCCAGGTCGAAGTCCAGAAGTCACTCTAGAAGTACTTCACGATCGCGTTCACGATCGCAGTCTCGATCTCAATCTCGATCTCAATCTCGATCCGCGTCTCGTTCACGATCGAGGTCTCGTTCAGGTTCAAAATCGAGGAGTCAGTCGCGATCGAAAAGCCCGTCAAGATCAAGATCCGGTTCAGCAAAGAGCGGCTCGCGTTCGAGGTCAAGATCAGGATCAAGAAAGAGTCAATCGCGATCGAGATCGCGCAGCGGCTCGAGGAAAAGTGGATCACAACCAAGATCAAGATCTGGTTCTGCAGCTAGTGCACAATCAAGATCAGGATCCGCAGCTAGCGCACGATCAAGATCCGCATCCGCAGCTAGTGCACGATCAAGATCGGATTCTGCGGCTAGTGCACGATCGAAATCGAGGTCGCCTAGTGGCTCCAGGAAAGCAGTTTCGCGATCAAGGTCAAGATCCGGATCAAGAAGTGGTTCGCAATCAGAGGGACGTAAATCGAGAAGCAAAAGCCGATCGAAATCTAAATCAGCGTCTAGGTCTAGATCGCGTTCTGGCTCGAGGTCGAAGAGTGGATCTCGAAGTCGCAGCCCTAGCGGATCGGCAAGGTAAACGATAAATGTTGAAATCTACTCACCCGTTCAGGAAGTACAGCTCGCACCATCCATCATTTAACCATACGTTGCGATTATTTTGTTCTAGATCTGCTACACCGGAGTCTAGGAAGTCTGTATCTGGCAGTGATGTTGGTTCCCGCCATTCGAGCACAGACCGAGGAGCTGGAAGCGAAAGCGAATAGGTTCGACACTAAATTAGAAATCACGAACGCGCGGAAAATCTATATTAACCGTGGATTACATACTTTTTGTAAGAGTCAGATTTGTACATGAAATATATGTAATTTCCGCGATATATTTGTTAACGCACGTTTGAAAGAACCATACTGAATTGGAAACATGACCGCTACGTTAAGACGAAACGTAGTAACTGGCAACCGTTCGAAATTACTTCGATTATCGAATCATAATTTCGAGATGACGTAAGCGATCTTCAGAGGGAGTAACTTCAGACATAGTTGCACGTCAGTTGAACTGTTTTATGTTTTATGTTTTATGCTCACGGCTTATCTCAATACTCTTTAGTTTCAATTTTAACGAATAAACGTCAGAAATGTGTTTTTATGTTTTTCAAATTGTATTTAAAAAAGAAGTATTACCTCAGGTAACTGTAACTTTGCATAAAATTATCGCGATTTCACGTTTAAAACTAGTTCAATGTGTAAACAAATCGATTAGTTTGCCTCCCGATCAGTTGATTGTTGATACTTTTGTATAATAAACAAATAGTTTTAATTAATATTATACATGAAATTATTCAATGCAAAAAAAAAAAAAGAAGGGAATGTAACAAATCATTTTTCTTTTAATTACATTATGATGAAAAAAAAAAGATATATTAAAATTGTGTTAACAACGAACGAATTGTTTTATATCAAGAACTATAAATAAAAAATTATTGAAACCAATATTTCCATTGTGTTCATTTCGACCGTATTAAATAATTCAAATGTGCCACAGTGCAGGATTGAAATATTTTCGTGTGCCAATAAAAACAATATAGTTTGTAACAAAACGTTAGATTGCTTTTCATAAACAATGCATATATGTGTATGAATAAAGATTCGGTATATCTTTATTGTGAAATAGAAATAATGTTACTTGTCAATATTTACAAAGATAAAAGCTGTGTAATATTTTTATTCTTGAATGGCTTGGAAAAAAAAAACTTCACAAAGTTGCACAGCTTTCACTATCCATATGATTTTACACTGTTGATGTACTTTTCATAAAGATTGATCGTCTCTTTACTTCACACAATGCAACTTTCCATCATTTTTTCCGTCGATACTTTCCATCTATTTTCATCAAAGATAAAGGTATATTAAGATATATTTCATCAAAGATAAAGATACATTAAGACATTATTCTTAAGGTTTTTTTTTTCGAGCTACATACATTAAGAATCTGTTATTACATCACGATGCACTCGAATACAATCTCTCACGAGAGTTATCGATTTGCAATTTATAGCTACGAAGCAAACAAAAAATTACTATATCTATGAAAACATCTAAATGAAAGGAACAAGAATAACGTTTCCTTATAGACAGAACAGCACTGGTTTAAAATGAGAAATCGTCTAGAGAATTAATGCCATTTGTATGACAAATTTATCTGATTAAACTAATTCTATAATATCCGTGTAACTAGTGATAAACTATAACGTCTGAAAAATTGGTACACGAAATATTATCTTAAATATCGCTAGAACTTATCGCCCTATTACTTTGTGCGCAAGTAATCCATAAATCATAATCACGTTGTATATACAAATAGATGGAGAAAGTCCTGAGCCAGTTGAGTAAACAAAGTAAAATAGTGAGGAAACGAAGAAAAATTGATGGAGGGATAAAGATATCGGTTTTATCCGGGTTACGAATGAATCCTGAACGCTCGAAATGTTTACTTTTTCGATTCGACTCTCTCTCTCTCTCTCTCTCTCTCTCT
>CAJDYZ010007431.1:13350-25818 GCA_903986555.1 Heterotrigona itama
TTCGCACTTTGACTAAAAACTCTTCTTTAATTTTATTTCGACTCTAACCTGCTTCTAATTCCGAAAATACTGTGATTTTACTGTCACGTTGAATCAACGAGATCGGGAATGACGCCAACGCAGCAAGAATATATCCGATAGCGCATTAAAGTAACACGACACGCAAAAACGCATTAGGTAGTAAGTCTGTTTCACACCTCGTTTGTGGTGCACGCCTAAAATCAGACGCATCGCTCCTTCGCGATGGATGTACAGCACTGAGGTTGCTCCCGCAGTTGTTTCTGGTTTCCCCCCCTCCTCCGTTAATTCTTTTATTTTTTCGTTTGATTTTTTTTTTTTTAGTTGATTTCAAGATGTTATAAGTTTCTGTTCGTTCGTTTGAACTGGCGGAAGATCGGCACAGCGGTGACTTTTGCACTGAAAATGAAGAACGCGAAAGTCAAAGGGAGGTAATTGATACTCCGTGCTCGATGGTCTCGGGCTAATTAGAATACTTGTTGCTTCTGCTTGCTCGAAACTTGTTTCCCTGTTTATCTTTCCTTCCTTGCACTATCATTGTTGCCTATCGAAAGATTCTTCCATCGATCGGGAGATTAAAATATTCCATCAATGTTACATTTTATAATCGCGAAAGTAACACGCTTATATTTAACCTAAAAGGGTATTGATTTTCCTTCTCCTCTAACTGTGTAGATGCCGTGAATATGTTCCATCACGTGGAGTCAAATGTACATTTCTCTTTCTTTCATGATGTTATGCAGTTCTAATTTTTTAACACTGTTGAACATACTAAAAATTCAATGATCATTGAGAAATTTAATTCCTTGGAATATTTATATTTACTTTCAGACAATGTTTGGAACAGTTTAATGATCAAGGGGGGTATTTCGATGTTGTTGTGAGGCCAATGCTGCAACAAGGACACGAAGGGGAATTATGCGGATGGTTAAAAGAAATGAGTTTAATAAGGACTGTTTCTACTTGTCCGCATCCTGATTGCAAAGGCAGGAGTTTGGCTTGGAATCAGGCGAGAATTGTAGACAAATACAGTTGGTCATGTCCCAATTGTACAAGAAAACAGTCTATCAGAGAGAACTCATTTTTCGTTGGAGTCAAATGTGATCTGAAAATGTGCCTTCAATTGATATTAGGATGGTGTCAAATGATACCCAGCGAGCTTACTGCCAATTATCTAGGCATGTCTTACTGTTGAAAGTTGAGCATTGTAACTTTGAAACACTGTGAAAGCTTGCATTATAACTTTGAAACTGTGCAGAGTAAGAAATTTTATACATGTGATTTGTATTTTGCAGAAATAAAGAAACACGTAGTTAAGAAAGTATATGAGAGATGCGATGAAGTTTCGGAAAATTATGTGACCAGTCATCCAGAGGATTGGGTTCTAGGAGGTCAAAGTGCAATATTAATTGTGGACGAATTTCCTAATGGCTATATGACTGAGAATCCATCTGATATAACTAGTGCTAAGAAACGCAACAACAATTCTCACACGATAGTTTGCATAGCGGAAGCAAATACAATACCAACTAGAATGTGGCTTCACATGATTGAAGCATTTCCAGAGGTACAACTTTTCATATAAAGTTTCCCTTCTCTCTTTCATGTCATGATTTGTTGTAGCCAGTGAAGATAGATAAATCACAAGGTGATGCTGATAAATGCAAAATGGTGAAAGAGGCATTAAAAGAGATTGCAAAGCATAGTGCTCCTGGTAGTTACATCGTGGCAAATAATCGAGCTCGTTGTTGTAGTTTTGAATCATTGCAGGAATTGAAACAGTATAAGGTAATTAGCGTGGAGCAGCTCCAGAAGTTTGACCCACCGGGGAAAAACAAACTTCTTAATAATTTAGGTATGTATGTTGCTTGCTGCTTGTTGCTTGTTTGTATTATTGCGTGTTCCATTATTCATTTATATTGAATTGAATATTAAGAAACGATTTGGCAAACTGGCGTCGAGATTTGTGAAGAAATTCAAGAAACTACGCACACTCTAGGACAGCGTATAATATCGAAACATTTGTGGAGACAAAGATTCGGTACGTCTCCTTCTACCGCATTTCAATACATGCTTAATCATATCGCAGAATATTATCGTTTTATTTAAACTGACTCGTTACGGTATTTTCGCCAATTCTAGCATATTTTTATACCATGAAAAGCAATATCAAATGCTAGTGAGTAATTTCTTTTTAAACGGTATTTCGTAAAGTAACACTCTGAATCGAATTAAGACATCGTGACATAAAATATTAATTACCATTTCAATTGACTCCTTGTATATTCTCTGAAACGCGCAAGTTGCACAAATGGCCTTGTTAGATTTAAAAAGTGATGTATATATATATATATATATATATATATATATTGTAAAAAATATTTTCGTATAAATAAGGATATCACGAATTAATGTTTCACCGAAACACGCACTTTGTGTCTTCCAAATATCAAAAATATTCATAATTCTTTAACATGAATGTATATGATAATTGTTGATAAGTTAGAGTTAGGACGTTGTGAGAGATAATTTGTTAATGCACACTCGAAATATATTTTTCACTTTCTATCATCAATTTTTTAATAAATTTAAATCAATGGACTAGTTGTTGAAAGACTGATGGTGATATTGATATGATATCAAACTATTAATAAATCATAATAAACTAAATTACGAAATGATTTCAAATACTCAAAAAGGTTTGATAAAATTTATTGAAATACATAAAATAAACTTTCGTTTGTATCGCTAAAACATCAATTTATGATTGAAACATTGAAAATGTTTTATTCACTAAACTGCCTTCTGGAAAATTAAAATATTCAATACTATATTTAAATTAGAAATAAATATACAGGTCCGCGAACAACGAATCAATTTGTATTCTGCTATTAACAACACTTATTGAAATACTTATTGAAAAAGTAGAATTTTATCCAAAGTTTTACACCAGTATTATTCTGAATAATCATCTTTAATATAAGTTAAGAGCACGTTGATATTTTGTTCTAATTATAGTCGGTTTTCCTAATTGATATCACAGACTCAGTGGTATACTCTAGCAATTATATGTCAGTTTGTGATAAAACCGGCTTTGTGATATGGAATTATTAGTTTTATTCGATTCACAAATTATATCACCAAAAAAAAAGAAGAAAGTACCAAGGTTGTCAAATTTTTGAGAAGTTTTTCGCGAATAATGTGATAATGACGTTACTTCGTGTGGGAGATAATATATTGCAAGTTGAGAAGATAAGAAAATTATTTTATAAGTTGACATAGAATTTAATGCACTATATACTGTGGTTAAGATTTTTATTCCTATATAATTTATAGTGTATCGTTTTATAATCTAACTTGTCGATATTATTAGAAAACAAAACTTCTTCATTGAAAAGCTGAAAAAATATTCAATATTTTTATAATGATTCATCATCTAGCAATATTGTTATAATTATATAATAAGGTATTTTGTACGAAATTATAACACATTCTAAGCTACATTTAAATACCAAATAAAACAATATTATTTCATACATCACGTTTATTCTCTGTTTGGGATAAAAAAATTCCATAAATGTTTTTATGTATATTTTTATTTACAACAAATAAAGATAAAAAGTAAGATAGATAACAAAAATATGTTTCATTAATCTCGTACATAAAATATATTTAATTAGTGAAAAAATTGTGTACGAAGTAGCACATTGCTTTTCTTTATTCATTTGTGAGATTCTGTATAATTTTCTAAAATTTTTTTTTTTATTTATTCACGTCCATTAATGTAGCGTTAATAGTCATAGACGTAACGCTTGTAATAGCAGTTATAAAAATTCTTCGCTCATAATTTCTTTGTAATCTTTCTGATCTTGTACCATTCTTCGAAATACTCGATATTTCTGAAGATGATATCTTGAAGAAAAAGAAAAAAAGAAGAAAAAACGATGTGCATTATAACTTTCAAAAATTTCAATAATCTTTTAATCTGAATTTGCTTACTTGTAGCATTCGTTTTTAGGTTTGATGATATTTGCAGATCCTCCCATTGTTTGTGTGGCGTCGTATATTGTATTAAATTTCCCAGCTGCGTAAGACCCTAGAATTGCAGCGCCTATTAGCACTGATTCCTTTTCGACGGGGCATAACACGGGTAAACCTAACACATCCGCTTGTATTTGAATAAATAACGGATTCTGACTCAAACCGCCGCAAATTAACAAAGTGTCTATTCTATGACCGGCAGCTTCCAACGTTTCCAAAATATACCTTGTACCATACTGTTAAAGAAACATTGACTTTAATTTTTTGTATAGAAAAAGAAAAGTATAGGAAACTGATTAACATAATATATTCGTACCGTTAAGGCTTGTACCGTTGCCAAGTATAATAATGCCAAGTTTTCTTGATCGACGGACAGAGAGAGTCCTGAAATCTATGTAATGATGTTCAATTGAAATACCTATTACAAAAACTATACAGTTCTTACATTGGTAGTGAAACGTGTCATGCTATTACCATGCCTTTAAGGGTTGGATCAGCTAAAGGGGATCGATTTCCGTGAAAATCAGGCCATACATGAATATCTTTCGTTAAATACGAGACGTCTTTCAAAGCCTTCTGATCAGTCATCGTTTGCAACAATTCAGACAAATATTGCTGTATGTGTCTAAAAGATTACATAACAAATAAAAACAAAGTTTCAACAAATGTATTCAAGTCATTTTAACCTACTTATTGCCGCTTAAGCTTTTCAAAATCCCTGGTGTTGCGGGATGGGTATCGATTATGTGATCGAGCAACTTTCCAGTTGCACTTTGTCCTCCTTCGCTCAACCACAATCCCGGAACCATGGCACTGAAATATGGTCCCCAGACGCCGCTGACGAAAAGTTTCTTCTCATTAACTATCATATGGCAAGTCGAAGTGCCACAAATTAATGCTGTAAATTAAATTAATTAATTAAAAAGATTGGAATGTATAAGCAGCGGAAGAAATGTAACATGTGATAGGAAAATTTACGTATACCTAATCTGCTTTGTAAATTAGGAAACACCCCAGGTATAGAACAACCTATCATACCAAGTCCTCCAGCATGGGCATCAATGAGGGATGTTCCCACAGCTGTTCCTTTTTGGAGTCCTAACTCAGATGCAGCTTTTGCCGACAATCCTTGGTCGACAGGGTCGCCCGGAGTCCTCACATCATTACCTTCGTATTAATATTTCTCTTTGTTAAAATAAAGTAATAGTTTCATATTATCTGTCTAAACACAAAAGAGATTTGTTAACGTGTTTACTCAAAAACTACATGATTCAAACGAAATAGCTTTCATTTAATATAATAGATTTATGTTTAGCTGATTAACTGAATATTATATAAAATTATGAACAATACCTATTTTCCTCCAGTTATCCTTCTTAAGATCTCTCAACTGAATTTGATCAAAGAATTCCTCGTTCCATTTATTGTTACCATCGGGATCAGCACTGTAATTCCACTTACACACTAAAGAGCATAGAGATCTGAAATTAGATTGGAAAATTGTAACAGAATATTCATGTAGCAATTAGCATAAAATAATGTTACAATGTTACCTTGATTCAGAATCTGTAGCCTTCCATGTCAAAAAATCAGGTAGATCAAATAGCAGTGCTGCACGATTCCAAGATGAAAGTAGATTTTTTTTTAGCCACAACATTTTAGGTGTTTGCATTTCTAATGACACTTTTCCACCTACATATTGAAGCATTTCGTGACCTTGTGCATTTATGAAATCTGCTTCTTCCTGTGCTCTGTGATCCATCCATAATATAACATTCTGTTTATCTTCACCTGTAATGAAAATTTATTTGATAAACAAAGTTTTCACTTGATTAAAACTTGCAATTCCAACTGCAACTTGTAAATATACCTGTTGGACTAACTGTGACTGGTGATCCTGTTTTATCAATTGCTACTAATGAACAAGTAGCATCAAAACCAATGCCCTTTACATTATCTGCAGAGATATCAGCTACAACAGTCTATGAATAAGAATAAATAAATTATGTGTGTGCAAATATTTGAGTTTATCATAAAGAATACAAATTGATTAATTTTATTGAAGTTTCTACCTTCACTACATGGCAGACTGCACTCCAAATGTTATCAGATGACTGTTCATAAAAATTAGGGGCAGGATGAAAAATTTCAAGTGGACAAGTTGTCATTTTCACTATCTTTCCCTTGGAAGATACTAGAGCAGCCCGGACACTTCCTGTTCCTACATCAACACCCACAAAGTAATCCATGTTTATATTCCTTGGACGTATTCCTTAAGTTTTCGCTAAGAGAATTCAATTGAATGTTTTGCGTCAACTAAAATCATTGTGAGCTGCAAATAAGAGTATGTGGGCATTATCTGTAAAGCTTAACTGTAATCATAGGCTTATTTTTTAATCTCACATGACCCTGAGATAACTTCTGTGGCAATAAGAAACAGTGAAGTAATAGCAATACAATAACTTATTGCTGTATGTTTCTTTCACTCTTTAACTCTATTTCACGCATAAAACGAAAGAATGATTAATCAATTAAATTAGTTTTATGAAATAAATTGCTTAAGATTAGATTTGAAGAATCTAACAATAAAACAGAAAGTATGCTGCATCAAAACGTACAGTTCCGAAAAAGTAACGTTACAAATGAAATGCTTAATTACGTAAGTATGCACGATGCATACGTAAACTCGCATACGTAAACACGTGTACATAAAAAATTTTACGTGCATTATCTCGTTTGATCATTATATGTACTACCTCGCAACATGGTCTTTGGTTTCTTCGAATGTTCTATATAAGGTTCCATTAGATTTTTCGATAATTAATTAAAGAAAAAAGATGCTAATCGCTAGGAAGAATTCGAAATGAGAAATAAAAGATTATACTGCTGGAAAATAACATCGAAAATATGATATACATTGCACGCATGCACGTGTACAATTGCGTTTGACAGCGCAGCGACCTAGCATTACCTTGCCTATTGAACAATCAAGAGTAACGCACGTGCTAATATTTAGAAATTTGTTAGAAATTTGTTAAAACAGTTTGTTAATACATTTTATCAATTGTTAAATTAACGTGCATTTACTAATGACGTGCATGTGATTAATGCACATGTTGCGTATGATTAATAGTTTCTTGCCGTTTTTTATTGGTCATATTTCGATTCATATAACCTAAAATATGGTTCGGTTTAAAAACAGGTAGATTCAGTAATAGAATTTTAGTTTTTTACTATAAATCATCATTGTGATATTATCCATTCATTTACTTTTATTTATTATGTATTTTATTATTAATTTTACGTATATTCGTAGATATATAGTGTGTGAAATAACCGTTGGTGATAAATCCAAGAAACCTATGCAATTAAAAGTTACAACTTTGCACAATGCTATTCAGCAGAAAGTGCAACAATTGTACGGCGATTTTGGAGTTGCAGCGATAAAAGCTGGATTTAGTGGTAATATAAAATTTCACTATGTAGTAAAAAAATTAAACTTGAAGTAAATGTGTATATATATACAATTCTTTTTTTCAGCAAAATATTGCAATGCACACACAAAACTTGCAATAGTAAAAAGTAGACATGGTCCCCACAAGTTTTTGTTAAATGCCATCCCAACTATTAACGATGTTGCAGGGCGTTTGGTATCTGTAAAAATATTTTATGTGAGTGCAACAATAAAACATTGTTTTCTTTTTATTAAAGTAAGTAAAACCGTCAAATTATATAAGAATCCGCATCACAAGGTGTCTGCTGTAAAACTAAATGTACATTTTTCAGAAATTCCAACAACAAAAGCTTGAACAAGCATGGAACACTCTTAAGACTGAGACTGAACGAAAAAATATGAAGGATGCATTAATGACTCTAACACCAGCCATGAAAAACTGTACATAAAGCGTATGCTTTTGCAAAGTATATTTTAATCTAATATAAATATAAATTATATAAATTTGATAAGTGAATTTCTTGAATTCATTTTATTCTAAATACCATGTACGTAATAATATAATTTCAATTGTTTATAGCAGATTGTACTTTCACTTGTTCCTAAATTACATAAATTATATGAATTTAACAAATGAATTTCTTGAATACATTTTTCTCTAAATACTATGTACATAATAATATAATTTCAATTGTTTATAGCAGATTATATTTTCATCTGTTCTTAAATTATATAAATTTTACAAATGAATTTTTTGAATATATATATCATGTACATAATACCATAATAAATATAATAATATGATCAAATAGTATAATTTCATATGATCCGTTTGCAGTGAATTACATTTCCATCTGTTCCGCCGTTCGCGCGAAAAAGCGCGCGAATATTTCAAACTTTCAACCACCAATTTGTCGTGCGTTCCACCATTCCAACATGTTTAGACTGCAAGGTTACCAGTCGATGAAGGGTGCGCGCAAGGGTCGTTGTTGGCCGTCGCCAGTTGTCGCTGGCTGTTGCTGGAGTGTCGGTCGCTCTCCTCTTCCACGGCGCAAAGTGACGGTGGCTCGAACGAACATAGCTGGCAGTCGATCCGCGAAGGTGATCTCCCAAAGTGGTGTGATGGTTGTGTTACAAGCCAGTTATGAACCAACCGAAACTGTAAATTGCTTCATCTAGTTACCTCGCGGAATCGCGCATAGTAATCTCCCACGAACGAAGAAAACGAAAGATACGTACGTACGTCGCACGCTGTCTTATTACGATTCTATCAAACGATCACTCGGTTTATTCAGGTAATTGAATGTCTCGCGTAACGACGAGAGATCAAAAACCGGCACGTCTCGGCACTAACCGGTGCCTCGTCACCTTGTAAATAAATCGTAACTCGTAAATAAATGTGCCACGTATCGAAATCGACGGGAAAGCATCAACAAGGACGGCAGCGTCTTCTGGTGTCTCTGAACGAGGATCGAGTGCTTGCGTGTTCGAGGTAAGGAAAGAGGCAGTGGCCCTTCTCGTTATAGGTTATCGATTTCGTTTCGTTTCCGTGTCGTTCAAGGGGATGCACGTTCGGAATTACGTTAAAATTATACGACACAAATCCGTCCGGTTCTCGTTCTCCTTCCTTTTGTTTGCGTTTTAACTGGCTATCGGATCTTCTCGGAAGAGAATATATATTTCTCCGTTTGGTTGAATGGAACGATCGATTCGCGAAGTTAGTGGCGTCGCACCCTTTGGTCGAACAGATGTTATCCTCTGCGAGAGTCGAACGATAAGGCATCACGTATCAAAATATCAGCAGTTATTTAAATAATAGAGCCTGACGTGTCGTGTGTTATTGTAAACAGGATTAAACGACATTCGTGGCAGCGAACTAAACACGTACGAGCCTGCTTCTTAAAACGGACGAATAAATATGCATGGACGTACGTCGATCTCGCAAATAATCGATCTTTGGAACTTTTAGTAAACTAATTACCTTCAATCTTAACGCGACAAATCTTTCGCGAGTGCTTGTACCGAAGGAAGATATCTCGAAACGAAGTTTTTTTTTAGGGAAAAAAATTCTTGAAAAATTATTATACGCAAGTTCGTTTCTGAGAAAGTTGCAGGATAGAAAAATACATATTAGTGAGGTAGAGATCCGAAATGAAATGTAGTGGGCTCTGACTGCTTGATTCGCCCCCGAGTATTTTATTTGGGAATCGTTTACGAGTGTCGCGCAGACCTCTCCGGAAGCTGTCCAGGCAAATGTCATTCCCGCTCTTAAGTATCGTCGCCCGAGATCGAGACCTTTTTTTCTTTTTCCGCGTGTGCTCCCGGATTACAATACTGTGCTCCGTCAAAAATAATATCGCGGCCACGCTGTCCGCCGGGATCATCAATGTGGTAACAGTAGAAATCTACCCTTCGTCAGAATCGTGAATTTTCACTCACTCGGTAGAAAAATATATCGAACGTCCTTCTCCCTCTTATTCTCAAACAACACACCGGAAATGTAACATAATTGACGATTGTGCTCCGACAATAATCATAATTAAAAATATATTGATAATTAATATATAATATGTTAATTATATCGATAATTAAAAATGTCCTTCAATTGTTTATTTTTGAATGACATATCAGAAATATAATACAACAATTGACGATTGCGTTCTGATAATAATTATGATTAAAAATATGTTGAATGTCCGCCACCCGGTTATCCAATTCTGATATTCGAAGAAGTGGATTCGATCGATGATTCGTCGTCAATTAACCCGTGCCGTTTCACTAGCTACAGTGAACGTTTTCCGTCTTCTCGAATTTATTTGCTTTTCAACCGTTTGCACTTATTCAGCAACGAACGAGAGAGAGAGAGAGACAGGCTCATCTAGGTCGATATCGACAGCTCGATTGGCTACAATCTTTGACGAAAAATCTTTAGCACAATTTCGCTCGTCATTTTTCTTTTTTAGGTTAGGTTACGAGTTGTCAATTCGTTTCAAACACAGGGGCCAATAATGTTGTTGTTTTCTTTTACAAGCTCACGTTGCATCGTTGCATGTATGTATTTTTGTGAATGTGGAACGATCTATAAATATTTTAAAGAGATATAATCGTTACCGAACAAATCAGTCACTGGCGCGAAGTAGTAACACGCGTGTCTACGAATAATTCGGTGATCTTCGCGTGGAGGTTATTCATTAAGCCAAGTTTACACAGTGGGACGCGTTGCTCTGCGGAAAGGGTAGATAAGCTCGTGTAATCGTCGACGATAGTATCCTCTGGAACGACTCAATATAACTGGCGCGGACGAACACGAGAACGAAATATTAAAAGAGACTATAATACGATAAGTATAGAATATTTGTTGCCGTAATTAAAAAAAAAATATATATATATATATATAAAATACAAAGGAAAACGATACTTTAAATTAAATTCTTTTAAATTAAAAGTTTTAAATTTCCATCAGAGATAAATGAAATTTATTTTATGGAAAATCATTTATTATTTGTTTTTTGTTAAATCATTAATTATTTATCTTTATTAAAATACACTGTTTGTAAGTTCGTACTGAAAAGTTCATTCTCCCATGGGAATTTAATTAGAAACAAAAATTACAAGTTGCTCGTTTTTTCAGTATTTCGGTGTTCAACGCGTTTTTTTCTTTTTTTTTTTTTTTCGCCGCTCATTATATAAACCCCAGGGTTGCCTGTCGCAACTGTATTGTAAGTAGGGCATAAGGATGACCATTACGTAATTCTCATGAAAGCGAAGTTATTTGCAGATTGTATCGTTTATTTCGACGGTCGATTTGAGGCCGTCGTAAATGCAACGAAACGCGAATACCTTGGCAACCGTCACGTGTTTTTTTTCCACCTTTAATTAGTCGTTTTGAGAGTAGTTGTTTAGGCAAGCCACGAAAACAACGTGCAGAGGACAAGCCGCGGGAAAAGTTCGGGACTTGACGAAAGTCTACGTTCTATTTTCTTCCTTCGCGAACAAATTACTGATGAATTATTTTTCTATGTATATACAGGGTGTCTCGATTAATTTTGTCAACAATCATCTCGACATTTTTTTTTTTTTTTTCGTCAATTTTCGATCACGTTTCGCCCGCGAAAAAAGCGATTCTCGCGATAATTCCAATTCGAGGAGCGCATAGACCACGCGTTCACAGTGGCGAGCAAGTGGAACGAAAATAAAACGAAATGGTAAGAAGTACGTAAGTTGGATGGGTCGAAATTACTTTCCACTTTTAACGATGCGCGAGGCTCCATTGCTTTCGGTGGCGGATTAATGCTGTTGTTACATGCTTCGCATAGTTTTTTTTTTTATTATTATTATTATTATTATTATTATTATTTCTTGCTGATTTCATAAGGAAACACGACACGCTTTCTATCATGACAGAATTAACGTTGTAAAAATAATTCTTCTTTCTAAGTTGTGAACCCTTTGGACCTCGTACGCTAGAAATTTGATTCTGTAAATTTACAAATTTTACGCAATACACCCTGCGCGACCCTCCGAAGTCTTGCGCAAGTTTTGCAAGTTTCATCGAGGGAACGTTACAAAAAATAACTTGTATTACAATTTCATTAAATAAAAAGCCGGTTTTAGCATTAATTGTAAAACATAAATTGTATTACATTGTATTAATTGTAAAAACGAACAATATTATTACAATGATAAATAATTACAAAATAATAAAATTGCATTACAATTGTAGTAAATAATAAATGAACTGTGAATTTGCAATTACCAAAAATAAATAAAAAAAAAATGGTAACTTGAAATCATTAAATAAAAAGCCAGTTTAGGTTAGGTTTAGGTTAGGTTTTAGCATTAATTGTAAAAAATGAACAATATTATTATAATGATAAATAATTATAAAATAATAAAATTGCATTATAATTGTAGTAAATAATAAATGAACTGTATTTGCAGTTACCAAAAATAAA
>CAJDYZ010007436.1:8857-19278 GCA_903986555.1 Heterotrigona itama
GGTCGCGATTATCGCTGGCGGCTGTTGCGATTTTATTAGCGGACGCGCGCGCAAAACGTGAAACCAGTTTCTGACCGTAGGAAGGCCCGATACCGATACGCGGTAATATTTCTACAAGGTAATACACTTAACGCGATGCGAAACCAGGTAGAAAAAGCAGGGTCAGTACGCAATAACGCTGCGATTAACGCGACTTTTCGTGCACGTTGTTTGCAAATCCTCGCAGGAAAGTCCAAGGAGTTTGCTCTTGGCTGTGAGTGGCGAGGAAAGTAATTGCAATTTGTTTGTAAATTTTAGACATTTTAGAATATTTAGACTTTTAACGTTATTTCTATTCATATTTTCTTGCCTACGCTATCGCTTGCGTACGCAAGATTTAACTTTGATATTAACTAACATTAGAACTACCAAAATGGTCAAAATGAGCAATTTATAAATAGTTTTTATAGGCAGGCGTAAAACAGTTCATTTTTAAAGATTTAAATGAGTTTCCATAAAATGTTCTTCTTTTACTTTAACATTTCTGTTAAAAATTTTACGCTTTAATCGCCGGTAGTTCTAGTTCAAATTATTGATTTTTCAAAAGAAGGAAAAAAAAAAACTAGTGTCATTTCCTTCACAATTTAATTCGATTTCACAGCAATTGCAAATACTCCGTGTTTAACGAGTATAATCGTCAGCGCGTCGTTTTCTAGTTTTCGACACATTTAAAAGCTACGAGGTTAAAGAATTCTCGAGGAAGAATGAAATCTGCCGTGTCGACAGAGAAGTCGATTCGCGAATTCGCGAATGCCGCCGAAAATTTCAATCTTTCTCACCGGATCTCCCTCTGGCGAACGAAATCAAACGAATTCCGGTATGCGCACGCATACGCATACACACACGGAGGCGCGCGTATGAACGCGCGAACGCGGCCATAATGCACGCTCACGTAAGGTACAGCCGAGTTCTTCATTATCGTCAGGGGCCTAAATTGCGTGGGCGTACCTATACCTTGGGTACACGTTACTTACCTTGATGTACTGTACCTGGTACCTGTACACACACACGTCCGCGTGGTCGCGTACTGACGCGCGGTTGCCTCGGTGCTGGTGCACGTTCCGGAGCCACAGGTTTGAGCGGCGAGCGTGGCCGAAGCCGCGCGAATCGGACCGAACTGCTGGAAGCCGGTTGTCGCGCTCCTCGCCAGATGCGACGTCGAGTCAGTATCGCGTCAGTCCTCTAGTGGAATTGGTCAGTGATCTATGTCAGAGCAGGGCCAGTCGTCACTCTCCTTCTCTCACCGCCGGTCGATTCCGTCCCTTTATCCACAACAACGGGTCCATTCTCGTCCCTCCGTTACATCGTCGAAACATCCTTCGCGCGCGATTCCTCTCGCACTCGTCGCCTCGACTCGCGTCGTGGACACATCCCCCTTTCGTTTCGTTTTACCTGGCGAACCAACACGTTACACGCCCGGCTATATCCGCACAGTATGTACGTATATATGTACATACACGTACGTACGTATATACATATGCGAGAGTAGATAAAACAGTGTGCCACAGTGTGGAGTTACCAGTGGGGAAAACTACAAAAATTAGTTTGCAAGCGGACGTGCCTCACGGCGACCGTCGTTTCACCACGTTCTGGATCGGAGTCGGCGGCCAGAGCAGGTGAGTGGAAAGTTTCAGGAGGGATATCGTTTTCGTAGCGAACGTGTGCGTCCGCTGTTGGACCTTACGTGTGTCCCGCTGGCTTTCTCGGAATCTTTCGGCGATTAATGTAGGGTAACGGAACTCTACGCGTTTCGATCGAGAAAACCGATCGGGACCGAGCGATCGCTACGTCCCTCGCAGACGTACTATCGATCGTCTCGAATTTTTGTTAATTCAATCGTAGATAGACTCGTGATTAATATCACGCCGGTTAAACCATCGAACTTTACTCATTTCCATTGGAGTTCCATTTAATAACCAAGCGACACGATAATTTCCATTGTAATTACCATGATGTTCGTTTTGCGACGAAATTCGTCTCGGGACACAGCTTGAAAATGACTCACGTTCTCTTATTTTTTTTTCCGAATTTTTGCTCCGCGAAGCAAGGGCGACAAAGCAAAATACACATTTTGAGATTGCATATATGCGACGATGTTTACTATCGACGAGCGAGAGACTCGCGATGATCTGTGTTCGTTCACGTTCGCGGCTCATATGCATTTCAAAGCGAAGACGACCCTCGAGGTTCCTCTTGTGTCTTGATGGGCACCGAAACGGTTCTATGCGCTCCATTTGTTAGCGTCGTCTGAAAAAAATGGCGGTCAAAGGGGCAGGGACTTCTCGCACAAGGTGATCGTATATGCCGAGACTGGCGAGCCATCGTTCTTCTCTTCTTCGCTTCGCTTCTCTTCTCTTTTTTCGCAATCCCTTACCGTTAGTGGTTCGTCCTACGGAGCGGTGCTGATCTCCTTCGAAATTTATACTCTTTTGTATGCCTGCATTCTGCGGCCTGTCTGTATTCTATCCGTGTCACGGTGTACTTCTTTTTTATCACATTGCGTTACACTGTATTTGTTGAACTATCTGAGGCTTGGAACATTTGAAGATATCTGGTCTAGCCGATCACCTGAATCCCCAAGTACCTGAATTCTTATCGTTATTGGATGTATTAATCCTAGTTATTACCTGAGTTCCTGCTCGTGTTCATGAAAATTAACACCTTGGAGTAGGTAATAACTGATTATTGTCTGAATCCTCTAATACCTAGAGTAATTTTTAGTATATAGTACCTCCAGTACCTAGAGTAATCCTTTAGTAATTTTTTTTAAGTTAGTGTTGCTATCTGAATTGAATTACATTAATCAATTATGGAGCACCCGAGTTCATATTTCACGTAAATTTCTAGTATTCTCAGTTTTTAGTTGCCTAAATATTTGCAAATGGTCAGTCCCTTGCTTAGCAATCTCAACATTTCAAAAAGTCTGAAATATTTGCAGCCTTGAATGTTCTTCTGAATTTATCTGTTTGATCAGGTAATCTCGATATTAAGTATTTAAGTATTGCTGTTACGACTACCTTCCGATGTTACAGGCGCGTTTAATTTTTTTCAATACATTGGTTTCTTCAATTATCCCGTGTGCTTCTCAACGTATTTACGATGACGATATTCGTCAATTAATATTTATATTACCTAAAAACTTATATTATCCATAGGAAACGCGCAAATTGTGTGTGTTCTATGAGTTACGCAACGGTACTGTTTTTATTGGAACCGTAAAGACGTAAAACTCGTCTGATTATATCCTACTGATCAATTTATTTATTATTATTATCAACTGTTAATTTTAGAATATTAAATTAAATTCTCGAAGAGTAGCGATGGTCGTTAACGCAGCTCGTAGAATATTCATTTCTTCTTCTTCTTTTTTTTTTTTTCAAATATTTCTTAACGATATTCGCAACGATATTCATCGATTGGTATCTTAATTAAAATTTATATTATCTACTGGAAACAGAAATTCGTGTCCCGCGAGTTGAGCAACAGCGCTGTTGTCTTATTGGATTTCGTGTGAATAATGAATATTTAATTCTATTGAAGTAGAAACCCATTGCCATGGATGTAGTATAGCGAGCATATTGCACGACAAATCCTGTGCCTTTCTTCCAGCAATTCTCGTATATTAAATAAAATTTCTGGATATTTATTTCTCCAGTGCAGTTCTTGATCTGCATCTGCAATGACATTCGTCAATTGATATTTTAATTAGAACTTATATTGTCGATTATATTGCCTTTATGATAGCCGTGCTGGAACCGTCCGAATAAATATCCAGTTCCACCGACGAAGTAGAAACTGACCGAGCATATTGTACGACTATTCCAGTCGAACCTATGTCCCTTTTCTTGCGTATTTCCCTTTTTTCTCCGCCTGCGATCCTAGCCGATATTAGAATATCGCAATTACGTGTTACTATTATTAGCTGTTAATACGCGGCCTGTGCCCGAACTGGTTCTGCAAATCCAGATTCTCCTAACATCGCCTCCCTTGCTTTGCACCGCTATCAACGTATTTAAAACGCTATCCAATATTCCTATAGCGCGCGATTTCGAAGACCCTGGGGCTACGTTCGACGTTCAATTTCACGCGGTGTGTTCCAATCATGTTCCAGGAAGAACCACGAGTGAAGTAATTTCAAAGTTATCTTAACCCGTCGAGGATGCAACATTTTCGTTCGCAGTTTGTTGGAAGTCTGCAAGAAAGGTCTTAAGGATTCGTTCAATTCTCAACTGGCATCCAGTGCACTGTAATGATCTGTTAGATGACAAAAATTTCAAAATTCAATTCAAAGTATTCGATAGAGATTGATAGTAAAATAAAAATTGCAATAATTGCAAATGTAGGGTGGCCACTGAAAGACTGAATGATATTAAATAAAAGTAACTTTTACAAACGCATGTTTTTTTTTTTTAGTTTTGTATTATTTCACTTGGAAATGTAATTAATCGATTTTTTTTTCAGTATCATCACTGTGAAAAACTAAAAAAAAAAAAAAAAGGAAATAAAAAAGAACAAGTTATGACTTTTTCAGACCCTTCAGTTTTTCAGTGGCCAACCTATAGGTTACTAACTAAATTCTACAACTAAGTAATTTAATTCTAAATTGTTGTCATTCTCGATGATTCCCAATGTTAACCATGTCAAGTGTTACATCTTCCATCCAGATACCGCGAGATATCTCGAAATTTCACGAAATCGAGGCAACGTGAATTCTCAGCTCGAGGTTAACGAACGATCGCGATTTTTCCACGGGCTCGTTTCTTTTCCCCGCGTCCGCGGGCGGACAATGGCCCGTAAACGCGGTGCGCACGAGCGGCTGCCTGTCGAGGTTAAAATCGAATGTGTGTCACGTTCACCGGCCGCGTCGATTAGTAATCGGAGCGCGCGCGAGCGGCAATTACACTTGAAAAAGTCAATGTTACGCTGGAAGGTTTCGGTACGGGTTGCGCAACCTCGTGTGTGCGTGTGTGTGTGTGTGTGTGTGTGTTCCGGGTTATGTCCGAACTACCGAGTGTAATGTAACCCGCTTTCGCGCTTCTGTGAATCGTATTCAGACCAACGTGTGTCGTGACACACTCGTCGCTTCAAAAGGGTTATTGCGGGTATCGGTAATTATCATTTGGATTTTGGACATCAATGAGATACAGAGTCATACATGTACGTATATACATATATGCATAATATCTTGCGTCTGATAATAGGTGTTGTGATGCATTTCGAATCGCTTACGTGCATATCATCGGGTAACATCGTAAGCGATTATATTTAAAGTTTTTTAGGGCATCAAGTTTGAAATCTTGTTGCTATCAGAGTTTTGAAAGAGGATAGGTATTATTAGACTGCGAAACTGAATATAGAGTGGACAGAAGATACAATCCATAATTCTATAAAATGGAACAGGTGATTATTATACTGCTGACAAAATATTGTATAAAAGTTAATAATTCTCTTACATATGCGTACGTGGAATAATACAATGTCACATTGATAATTTTAAACTTCC
The DNA here is from genome assembly GCA_903986555.1 of Heterotrigona itama. Lineage (NCBI taxonomy): Eukaryota > Metazoa > Arthropoda > Insecta > Hymenoptera > Apidae > Heterotrigona > Heterotrigona itama. Next base: position 14,400 of record CAJDYZ010007436.1, read on the forward strand.
TTTTATCCACTGCTATATATTATTGCAACATTGTTTATATTTTATACTCTTTTTTTTATTTTATGTGTCTTATATCTTTATTTTGTTATACGTTTTATACATACAATTTATATTTCGCTTCAACAACTTCTTACAGCTACGAAGCTATATGACTTTCTTTCGATAGAAAGTGCGATGAGAAATTTGAATCGATATCTTGATATTAGATCCTTATATTAGATATTGAAAGCTTGATGAATACTCAATATTTTTCCAAGTATTTTCAGTGTTTTGCTTCAAGCGCAGTGTCGTTGATATATTTAAACGTAGTTAAAAAGTCTAATATATTATTGTATGATAATGTAATAACATATTACTCGTTCAATTACTAATATATTGCTAATATATAATAATGTATTACTCGATTAGAAAATGAATCTTCGAATTCAAATATCAAAATTCTTAAGAATCCTTGATTGGTATTTTTTCGATTGATCAGTCATTAAGAAGCAATTAATAGATCGAGTTTTAGATCTGAATTATTTGCGCTGTGTTTATCAATGTTTCGTAGTGTATAGATAATCGAGTATGATATTTACCCGTTTCTGTCATAATCGTCTTAATTCAAGCAAAGCTTAATTGCTTGTTAGTGTTTCTTTAATTTTTAGAAATCCTCCCGATTTCTTCTACACGTTGTTCGTAGCGACGTAATTTATACAATTATCTAATTATCTCTACCCACTTCTTATCGTGTCTATCTACACAAAAATATCGTGTAATCTTTCCACGTATTGTTATCGATTGATGTTCCTTTTATCTGCGTTTAATATCGCAGAGAAAAATCCTCTTCCACAATTTCCATCACGTCACATATGCCATTGTTCATGCGTTTTTCTGTTTTCTGTCGAGAAATGCAAACACTCTCTTCGACACGTGGATGATCGATTTTTTTTGATCGACTCAGTAATTTTTCCTAATCCAAGTGAGCAGCGTATTTTTGCAAAAACACTCATTTCCACCATATTTTATTCGTCTATATCGTCGATTGTGAAGTTGTCAAATTGGTCAGAAACTGTATTCTGAATTGTGGCTGTGAATGAAGGATACACAAAAATCGATGCGTTTCTGGCTGCCAGTAAATGCTAGCTAGAGACCTGATTCGCGATTCTTCGTAGGCTGTCTTCTTTCGCGATGGACGTTTTGAAATAACGCGGAAGAAACGTAGAAGCACGTAGAGCGTGAAAGAGTTCGAGAAGGCCGAAGTTGTGATCTCTCGAAGCGAGCCGCGGGGATCTGAATGTCATGGCGCGATAGGTGCTGCACAATGCGCCTTCCAACCTCGGCATTAAGCATTATATGCGTAATTTACGAAGCTTATTTACTATACAATTAGATATCCCCGCGCCACGTATTACGCGCACAGTTACACGCGGGTTTAGGTTCTCGCTGGCGCAGCTTGCATGATAATGGTCCCCACGAGTCCCATCACCGGCCAATTGACCAGAAAAAGAGAGAAAGAGAAAGTGAAAGAGACAGAGAAATCCTTCAGTTTTTCTACGAACGTAGAGACGGCATACTATACGATACACGCGGTATAACGAGGTATGTAATGGGTAATAACGCGTAATGATATAATGCGTACATTCCGCGTCGTACGTCTCCTATAACAAACATTGTTAGCGTCGGCTGGATCCCCGGATCGTAAAACGGTCCGTGGTTCCTCGATAATGCGCTTCCTCGCTGTTCTCGCAGGATCCTCCGCTTTGCGTAGAAGAGGGCACGCGTACCATGATCTCCCTAATTCCGGCAGAATCTCTCTGAGACATAAATAGGATGATCGTTCGTTCCGTTTTCTCTCTTTGCTCCTCTTTTGTCTGTGTGTTCGAGCAACTTTGGAAGTGACAGATAAGAAAATCTTTGTACAGTAGTGGAATTAAACAATTCACATTTATTTTATAGTTTTTTTTTTCTTTAGCTTCTTTTAATCTAGTTAAGTAATGGTAAAACAAAACTATCTTGATATTTATTTGTAATAATCGATATTAATACTATTTATAAATTTATATTTTCGGGTGGTGGCTCAGTTTTCTAATGAATGTAGTATTCAGATGTTTTAAATAATGTGCCGTCAGTCTTGTGAAACGTTTAGATATTTCCGTTAAAGTTATAAAATTACATAATATGCATCACCACGGACGATATATTTGTTTCTTCTCCGAATGAAATTATTTTGTTTATTAATTATTATTGAAATGTACATTATTGTTATTTTGTTTATTAATTTGATAAAAAAAATGAACGTATGAAACATCATTGGATAAGTTATTCAATTCTGGAATTTGTAGTTCAATTTAATTTTGTTACCACTTTCTACTACGAGGAATATAAAAGACAAACAAACTATACACTATCCACGTAGATTCATAAAGTTGATAGTAGTGGTAAGAATAATTGTGAAAGTCAAATATTATATATTTAGATTTTGCGGTCAAACGTTTCGAGTCAAACAAGTCTTGGTTGCCTTTTATCTGTCCTTATCTTTCCTTTTTCCCCCCTTTTTCGAACCGTACACAATGTCGTCGAGATTTTTCACCAAGCGGCCTCCAACACGTCTCAATACCAGCTGCTTAATGCCGGTGATTTGAACGCGCGCAAGGACACGATCGCCGCGACACTCGAAATAGCTGCTTCGATTCAGCCTTGTTCATTTCCCATCGATTCTTGTCTCGACGAAACCTTCTCTCTTTTCTCTTTTTTCTTTTTTTCCCGATTTTTCAAGAATGGACAAGAGACTCGAAACGCGACAATTTTATCGAATCAATTATTTACTCCACGTGACGAGATAAGCGATTGATATCGAAGCGATTGGACAAGGAAGCGTCCACGTTCCTCGCTTATCAGTCGATGTCGATCTAGGTTATCGATATTGATTCCGCGAGGTCGAACAGCTTCTCTGCTTTCGCGGCTATCGAAACACGAAGCGAAATCCTGTGGATCGTTTAATCGAAAGAACTCTCGCGCGGCTACTTTCATGTACTCTCTGCTCGCCTCGTTTCTCTCACGGTTAACGAGGCTGAATAATTGCCGACTAAGCAGTTGATTAATTAGCTCCTTTCGATGCGAAATCAAACGAGTTTGGATGATTAGCTCGTCGAGGGGAATCCGTGTTCCTCGTTGAGGACGAATTTGTCGCTACGAGAGATCCTTTCGCCGGTGTGTCCGGTCGATCGATCGATTTTCCGGCTGTTTACCGTGAACGAGTTTCGCTGAAGAATCGTGGAATCTTTATCTCTCTTGTTGTCCAGGCGATGGACAAGCATTCGCAATTTGTTCGACTCTCTTTATCTCAACTCAATATATATATATATATATAGTTGTTTACGAAAATACTCGAACACTTGGATGTAGGTTTGTAGATATGTAAAATATTTTAGAATTTTAATATCAAGACTAATAACAATTCAATTTTATTAAGGCTGTCACGGTCAATTGTCGCGATTATATTAAGACTGAAACAAATCTAAAAATATGTGTTAGATTTTGATAAAAGTATATACTTCGATATGTATTAGATATTTGATAAAAGTATATACTTCGTAATTATCACGAAAATATTTGAACAGTTACAATCTAGTATATTGATGTTTAGTATTTTTAATTGTATTCGGTTTCTCACGAACAGTATGTATAACTTCACTTATTGAACTTGAGCATACGGGTGTCATTCTGAAATTTTTATTCTGAAATTTATTAAAACTGACATCTTTTCGGAATTGTTTTATGTGTTAATTCTATGCAAATGAAAGAATTATTCCGATATTAAATCGTTTAATTAATGATCAAACAGGCCGAAAATGAGGTTCGGTATATTTCTCGAAATACGATGACAAATAAAAGAAAGTTCACAATAGGGATGGACACTATGAGTTACAATAATCTACTAAATATTATATTCCTTATATCAAATTGGCAACAGTAAATTATATAACTATTCTGAAGTTAATTTACATTCATTCGTTATTATTATAAAATGTAATTCTGGTTTCTCTTACAAAATATCTCTTATAATGCTTTCGATGGATACTTGTTCCCCCAATTACGACCAAATTTACGTTTAATAAATATTCGTTGCGTTCATTAAATGAATATCTCTGTAATAAACGAGCGTGGATTTTAGCTTGTTCCTACCACTTGTTTCTTTTGTTCGTCATTGCAGGTCACAAATTCCAAACATTTGCACTGAGGCACGCGTCAGTGGTCAGTTGCTCCAATTCAATTATCTCGCAATCATTAAGAATCTCGCAATGTCTGATTTCAGTTGTTCATTTACGACACAATTTATATCCATCGTGAATCGCTCGATAATTATGCCGATTGCACGCGAATTGGAACAATATCGGAATATCAGTTCGATTCGCGGTAACGAATATCTCGGTTCACCAAGGATTCCTCAATCACACGCGATTCGATCTAAATCGTAAATTTGTCATCGTGCACGATCGTGTCTCGTACAAACGATCTCTCTCTCTCTCTCTCTAACTTGGGAAGAGGTCAGATTTTGCACGGAAAAAGTGTTTCTTGCCTCAATTAGCCGTCCCTTCGTTTTCAAACGATCTCCTCGGTCACGGTGCTGCTCTAATTCGAGACCGTCTTCGTTCGAAGAATTCAGAGATTCCTCGGTTCATCGAACTGTGACCGGCAACTGCGATGCTTACCGACTTTCCACGCTAGAGTAATCGCCGCGATGCGCGAACAAAACGAGGACGGGACTCTCGTTTTCAAAGAAGTTATCCGAACGTCGTTTGTTTCTGACATCGTGCCGGTAATCGTACCGATGTTTTTCCTGTTTGTTACCAACAGCTGATTATAACGAATGAAATTCGTTGATTTTTTTTTTTTT
>CAJDYZ010007439.1:30706-42531 GCA_903986555.1 Heterotrigona itama
GACTTATTAATATTCGAAGTATGTATTAGATATTTTATAAACTTCGAATATGTGTGGTACTATCAAGTATATTTAAACAATTGCAATTATTTCAAAGCATTTAAAGTTTCAAACAAATAAGATTTATGTTTCTGCCAACTAGAATAATTTCCTCTACATTAAAATGCACAATTAATTCAACAGAGTTATCTGTTCATTAGCCATAAACATAATAAAGGTCCGAATTCTTTTGCAAACTGCATGATTCTGCTGATTGATTTCCATTTAGATTTTATTAAGAATATTGACAATTTCCTCGAAACGGTATTATAAATTTCTTCGCAACTGTCGTCACTAATGGCCTCCCTCATTAGAAAATTCTATGTTCAAAGCACAAAATTTCTACCAGAGACATCAAAGTAGGTAAAACAGAAGAATTTTATAATACGAAAGATCATTCAAATCTGTAAAAACACACTGTCTTACATCCACAAAAAAAAATGGTAAATTGGCCATTTTCCAGTGTTCCAGTGTTAAAACGAGTGGAATTGTACGTGGGATTCCAGATCCACCGGAGGCGAACGTTTCACGATGGTTATTGCTTTCGAATTCTTCATATCGTACGCGATCGACTCATTGACATTTTCGTCGGGTTCCACTCGTTGGAATTCCGCGTCTGTGCCCACGTCGCCGCGTTTCTCGTAACATACAATGAAAAACGCGCACCCGTAGGTTCACACCTACCTGTGCTGTCGTTTCGTTGTTGCGCGCTCGCTGCCCGCGATCATCTACTTTGAAATCTCACGCGGACCAAGATATCACCAAGTGATACACGGTTTATATTCCCCTATTGGAATTCCTCTGTCAACTTGGAACCCGAACTCGTTCCGATTTTCTATCGGCTTCTGCGCGTTTCCATGCACGGTGCTCAGAGAGTACGAGGCAAGATTGTCTTTTATTTTCGTGAGATTAACCACTGTAAATGAACAGAAGTATTCGTGTTTATTTCATGTAATTGTATTATCACGAGTACACTTTGAAAGTCTTTTCATTTGACTGATTTTTTTTCTCATTGCTTCTTATTAATGCAGAAAATCTTGAAGGTTTATTATAACGATGATTAATACAATAATTATTATAATACAACATATAATGGAAAACACAGAAAAGATATATTATGAATTATTTCTCACTTTATCACGATAGATTAAACTTTAATATCTAGTCGAATCTTTCAAAGTTGTATCTCTAAAATTATCAAGTGCTTCTTGTTTCTCATTTTCCATCATTGATAGGCGAATCCCTTAACAATCCTGTGTTTAACATTCCGATGCAAATAATTGTGAAGAAATCTTCTACAAGAAATCTTTCCCTTAGAAATTCGCAGTCTGGATTTTAAGAGAGAAGAAAGATCGCAATCTTCAATGATCTAATTTCTTCACACATTAAAGAAGCATAACTTCAACATTCGATTGCAACAATACAAAAACCTCTTCGAAAATTCCTAGAATCTGGATTTCAGGGGAAAGCACAACGCCAATACTTTCACTCCTCCACGTTTCAATGTTTCAAATTTCAATCGCAACGGCGCGAAAACCTTCGCCCAAAGGAATTTCAAGGAAAAAGAAGGAAACAGATTGCAATCTTCAATTTGCCAAGAAAGAAACATGATCGGGCAAAGCATCGCGTACGCGTGCTCGGGAAGGGTGAAGCGGCGAGATCTCAGTCGATAATTACCGGAAGTGCGGATGTCATCGACGAGCGCGCGTTGCGTCGATCGGACTTTCCCTTTCCTATGGCGATCGGCCACGTGCCCGCGACCGACCAGCCTTCTCGATCAATCGATACGGAGATCTCTCTCTCTCTCTCTCTCTCTTCCGAGCCGGAACATTCGCGATAAAAGCGAGAGAATCTTGTGCGTCACGCAGCAGAAAAAGGAACAAGTGCGTTACTAGTATAATTAACGTTCTGCTAATAATAGTTGCGCACTCTAGTTTGCGAGCGGTTCTTGCGCCGGTTACTTTATTGCTGTTGCTGCTACCATTAACTGCTGAAATTTATCGAACGAATTACCAGTGGCCGCTTATTTCCGACATTCGTTGGAAATTGGGATATTTTCTCGCTGATCTATTCCAGAAGCGAGCAACGTGTAATCGATGATAATTGTTAATACGATCGACGTGTTGTTGAATTCATAGCGACAAATAACACGTAGAAGAATTATTAATTGCTGTAATAGACAGTTTCTATTCTGAGATATGTATATTATATCCATTTCGTTGTTCTCAACTACATTCCATGAAATTATGAACGATCTCGTGACGTTTTCTCTTTTAAAACTTGCTAATAGTGATGTTGTTAGGTTGTGTGATAAATTTGTTCGTCTTTTGGAGGATATCAAAAGTGATGTATTTATAGAAAATGCGGTGGCCAATTTACATAATTGTAGATATAATAATTATTTATAATTGCAAATAGGAAGAGAACGAACACTGTACAATATTTCAAACATGATATTAGAGATCAGAAATATAATGTACAATATTTAAAATATTCAAAAGAATCATTTATTGTTGCGGAAAGTATTGAGCTTACGATTTAAATTTATTGAAATATTTCGAACACTGGAATATCTTAATCATTTAAACGCAAGAAAGATGTTCTTCGCAGGTGATAATAATATAATTTAAAAAACATGTTACATGCAATTATATTATGCAATGAAAAGACGTTTTTGATAAAAAGACGAGACTTTCTAATTCATAAAGAATAATCAACCGCGTCGATACTTGTCACACAATCTAACATTTTTCACATATATTAAATATTACAAAAGGTACCATTGTACGTCGCTCTTTCTCCTCGCGATGACAATATTTCACTAGGTGTTATATAAAAACCTACTTCAAACGTTTCATACATTTCGTACATTTTCCCATTCTTAAATTCCAACACGCGGCGCGAAAATTCGTGCCGAGGAAATAACAAGCAAATTTGGAATTTGGATTCGAAAAGGGATGGAGACCGGGAACGGGCGAAACAGACGATGAATGAAGGCTCGGTCGCGATGCACTTGGCATGTTCACCGTGTCCGTCAGCATATTCATCCGTCCGGCATATTCAGCCGATCATATAAGAACCGTCGATTCCGCGGTGAATGCCGGAGAGCGTTGATAATTTATTTGTGAGACGTTGCCTCACGTCGAACGTGTCCCACCTTCGCAATCGTTCGTCCACTTGGCCGTCGACATTCTGGATTTCGCGCCTTTTTCGTGCGTTCCCCATTGTCTCTCGCCGCGCGAGCAGCGAGGGCCTTTTTCTCTGCCTTTTTCGGCGATACAGCACCACCGAGCGCCATCGGTTCGCCAGCCGATCATCGTGATGTTTATTAAAACGAGCGAGCGACGCGCGGATTGCAATTGCTACCGGACGCGCATTTTTATAGCGGGGGAAACGTCACGTAGCGATCGTGAGCTCGATGACGACCGTTGTTCCGCCGTCCCGATCGCCTCGCGCGCATCGGAACTCGATGGAAATGTCAATGAGCCAGCGGCAACCAGCAGCTGGCGTATCCGGTTCTCCAATCTTGTCTGTTCGAGGGAAAATTCGACAAAATGTTCAGAAACGGGGAAAAAGAAAATGTAACTCGGCTGATAATGATGAAATAATTTTAATAAACTTCTAGGTTAGTTTTTCTCAATTTTGGCTTGCAAGTTCTTTATTGTGTGTACTTTTTTTCTTTTTTAACTATATCTCTTTTTTCGTGCGAAAATGAACCTCTTATTAAAGAAATGCTAGGCGAGGCCCGAAGCAAAAATAAAAATTTACTCAATTTTGTTTTTTGGTTGTGTTATTGTGCCAAGGCGGACGAGGTTATTGACTTGACGAATTCTTACTCTTTTATACGCGATTTTCAAATCTGTTGCAGTCTGAGAATCGAATATTTCTTTTGTCGAGGCGGACAAAAGAAAATTTAAAATTGATCTTTCACACTATGTGTACAAGTGACATTTCTATTGAACGTTGGTATTGGTATGTATTTCATTTTCATACGTGATACTAGATTCTCGTCTATCAAATGATTCGATACTTTAATCTAAAGTATATTACACTTTGATGTGTTAAACTGAGTAACATGTGAATGTTATAACATAATGGATAGTGACGTTCAATTAAAACATTTTGACATTACATTAATATTATAATGAAAGACGAACGTTATGATTATATCGTTAATAACTCCGACAACAAGTCTAAAAATAATTCGACACTCGCGTCGAACAGGTTGCTCGAACGAAAAAGAGGGTTGAAAGATAGGAAAGACGATCGTTTTCGTTGATTTTGACCGATAGCTCAGAGCATGGTTCACCTCTTAATGAACGCGATAAGGGACGTATCATAACATTCAACTCGAAAGGAAAGAAGAAGAAGAAAAAGAAGAGGGAGGGGGGAAAATGTTGGACGAATAAGACCACTCTGGGGGGTGGAATTTCAGGGCGAGATGAAGAAGCGGAGAAATGGGGGAGGGGAATCGAGGCAGTCCGCAGGAACAAATGAAGTCCGGCTTTTCTGTGACAAACGAGTGGCCCCGAAATGTCAATCAAACGTCCGTACTGGCGCATTCCGAGCCACCTGATTTGGTTAGACGTGCAGATATCGAGCAGCTGCGAGACGCTGCTGTTCGCCACGTCACAAGTCGCGTGCAATTCGATCCACCGGCCGCTCTCACCGTGTACACACGCTTTATCAGTGAAATTCTGATAAACGTCATCGCCTTGTCTCGTCTGAGGACTTGATTAAAATTCTCGGGGCAAGTTGCTTAATAATTTCATTGAGAAGCTCTCTCACAGACGAGAATATAGCGTATGTATGAACAAACTGTGTGTCGAGAATTTTACGTTATTAGATTACTGTGTGCGATAATTCGAACATAACGTTATGCTTTATTCGTTGCTATTGTTGATTCTTCTTTGCTCGTGTCCATTATTAAATTACAGAGAAATAATTTCAGTATCTTTCTGTGTAAGTGGATTTTGCTACACTGGGTTTTCAACCCTTACCATGTGCAATAACTTTTTACTTTTTTCATTAATATTAATAGTTTATAGTATTTTTTATACAACGTACTTTTCCTCGTGTCCACAATTAAATTGCAGAGAAATAACTTTATATATTAAGTTTTCAACCCTTACTATGTGCAACAGTTAGAGTATTGTACTTTATTTATTAATATCATTTTAATAGTATTTATAATAAAAAGTACCATTAAATTATAGAGATATTTTCTTGTACACTCTACACATCTTGAGAATAAAGTATTCAAAAAAGTATTCAGAAAGAAAGTATTCATCAAAAGCATTATAATTCGGAATATCGAATGAATGAAAACATTGTCAATAGTTTAAAAATCGATTTCGATTCTTGTTCTAAATATTCAAAATCTGTCAAACATTACATACGTAGATTTCAACGATCGGTTCTGTCATAAATTTGTACATCTCTTCGCGGAAGATTGTTCAAACACAATTGTCGTTCAACGTTGGTGGATAAAGTGAGAAATTCGGGAACGATGTCGAAATATTCTCGGGATGAGAGAATTCTGACATTAACACATCAGAGAGTCCGCCTGACGACAAACGTCTGTTTCGCGTGTGCCAGTTTTCGCCGGATCCGCGTGATAAAATACGACGGACCAGCGCAATATTTTAAAATATCAGCGGTTAATAGCCAACGTGTAGGACCACGATAAAGTATGTACGCCATCGTACAGAATTTTAGAGAGGCATATCTCGTCTCGCGACTACAGTTTTGGATCAGAATGGTCGGTATATTTAGACGAAGACGAACAAACGACAAGTAGATAGTTACACGAAGAATTTCAACATCCTACAAAAGTATCTCTGTCGACGTAATCATTTTCAGGATCTGCATTTCTCATGCCTTGTCATTCTTTCGAATGGAAATTTCTAACGCTTAACGAATAAACGTGACAAAATATTCTTTGTAAACGACGTTATTCTAATTTGAGAAATAGTTTTCATCTATCAAAATTTCGCCGATATAGTTTTACGATTGTCGTTATCCAGACTGTGGATTTTTCCTGCAAATTTGAAAATTTATACAGAAGTTACAAGATGTTCGTTGCCGAAGAATAGCTATCTTGTTATATGTAACAAGCGTTAAAAATGAATATTTTGGTTTATTAATATAATGAACTGTTGACTGATAAGTTATCTTGTAACTTCAAATTCGACTAATATAATTATAACAGTCGCGTCTCGTTACATTATTGATGAAATAAATTCCTCCTTTATTATTTTTGCAGATAACGCGATTACTCTACTTTTTTTATTTAATTTTCGGAAACTATAACGCAGATTATTTTGCGACTTTCTTCTCCGGTAATAAATTTTAGAATTGTGAATCTTAGACGAAGTTCTAAAAATTTAATGTAATTTTAATCTATTGAATTAAATCTTTCGTTAACACGTATAATAATTGATAAAAATTCAAGGAGCACACTATAAGGCTGTTGTTTATTATTACATTAAATATACTGTTAAACTGATCTTGGAATTCTCATTCAAAAATAACATTAAACATTACTATTAATAATAATAAAAATTCGAGAATCAGAACAAGATCAGTGATATTACGAAAGTAATGATCAACATTGTTCGTAGATAAATTGTTGGACTGATCATGGAATTTCAAGCTGAAAAAATTTAAAACTATCTATTCATAAAATCATTTGAGAACCCACAGTGGTTTCGTCAGCAACATCGCGAGGGTGGTACGATCATTAGTCGCCATTAAACGTTCGCGAATGGGAGATTCGTTGATCGTCTCGTTCCACGGGATCGTGATTGAACGATACATTTATTCGTAAACGGCGGAGACGCGGTGGCCAATCAATAAACGTCCGAACGTCCAACTTCCGAGAGGCGTTTTCGCCACGAAAGCGATAATTTTACTCGGGTTCTCGGGTCAAGGTACGCCGCAGCGGTGGCATTCGACCACTTTAGAAAGTCGCGCGCTGCCAGAGGCCCCACGACGATCCTTCTCGCCGTGCCGATGTATAAATATTAATAACTACAATATCGTAATTTCAGAAACAATGCGCGACACGGCCACACCCGAACACCGCGGCCTAGTTACATGCAAGCAACGACATTAAAAACCTTGTCCCCGTGGCCGTGCTTCTCTCTTTCTCTCCACTACCACCTACTCGCGCACAAGTCGCAGATTTTTTGGCTGGTTGGATCGACTTTTTAATTGACGCTGTAGAATTGTTGTTCGAGTATTTGCTTTTCATCCGAAGCGATGTTATTTCATATGTAGAGCTGAGGCTGTGAGAAGCGAGGATGAAACAACCCTGTGTCAAATAAAATGAGCGATCGATTCTGAATTGGTGTATCCAAACTCAGTGTTTCAGAATTTAATTTTGAAGTGTGAGAAGCAACCGTCTATCTAAAATCTTGCGATAGAAATAGACTTTTCGGTTTAGATGTGTGACACAGTATATCTAAGTCGAAAATTGAGAATTTATCTTGAAGCAACTATCGAGGAGCAACTCTCTCTAACAAAGAAAATATTGCAAGAAAAAAAAAAAATTCTAATCGATAACTCTCCAACTTAAGTGTATTTCTTTAACTAGTATGAACTGCAAGACGACGATAGAATTCTCGATCTAGATCTAGAAAAATGCGACGAGTTTCTCTCCTAGACGATATCTATTCTCAGGAGTTATCGTGAAAGAATATGTCTCACACAACGACAAACGTCATTTGCGACGTACCATGTTCAGATCGTTAGCATAACGCTTCCATTGCGATTGCAAATAGCAAATTGCAAAATTTACGAGTTTACGTTCGAGCGTCTCTGTTCGTTTGGATTCCATTAGAAAAAAAAGTTGCGCAGTTGCTGGACAAGAGAGCGAGAGAAGAGAACGAGAACCGCGAGTGTTTGTGAATCGCAAATCATCTTTTTGTCGATGTTACGTTTAAAAGCACTCAGCGCGTATATTCTCTTTTTTCTTTCTAAAGACGTCTAGACGTCTTTTCACAATCCTGGAAATTATCGCGTGAAGAAAACAGCTTGGACAAAAAAACTTCAAGTCGACAAAAAAACCACGACGAGTTAAGCGATAAGGACAAATTGGAGCGACACGTTTCGTGATCGTGGTTGCTCACGAAAGTGATTATTTATACGAATTTTTTACCAACGTATTTATGCTTATGTTATGTAAAAACGTTTTAACGCTTCATCAATAACGTAGCGAGACGCGATTACTGTGATTGCTTGAACATGTACATAGAAATTACACAGTGATAGAAGATTTGAACAATTGCAATTCCTTTGTACAGCGCAAGTGCAGGTTTACAATAAAATCAAACAGTTGAAAATAAAATACTAAGAATTCTGTTGCACTGAAGTAAAAATATGGCAAGTATTCACGTACATTTGTGAAATTATTTTCCATATATCGCCGATGCAAGATATTGGAAAAGTGGTTGGCTTCGACGTTGGTTCGAACCGACAAGACAAAAGGGGAAAACGAAGTGCTATAAAGCGATCCCCCACGGACGTTCGCTGAACGTAAATAAATGGAATTTATTCGCGTTCGCGGATTTGCCGGGAACAAGCGTTTTATCGCGGAGGATTTATATCGCGGCCGGTCTCCTGAGGAAATCCCGCTGAAAAATGTGCCGCGCATAAATACCGAATCAAGAAACTAAATTCCGCCCGGCGATTACGCGAGGAAGTCGACTTCCGTGCGTAGGTGGCTGTGTATCGGACAATTAACGCCACCGACCGTAGATAAAGCGACTAAGAACGGCTTAAGCGAGCCAGAAGAAATGTTTTCTCTTTTTCCTCATCCCCCTTCACCTTTTTCGCGTTTTCTTTCTTCGAAACAAACTGCTCGATTATCGGTTAACGACAATTTCTTTATCGGTTCGTAACTATCGTTTCGATAGTATCTCGGCTTAACTGAGCAACTCTCCATCGACGTTTCGAAAATTTTATTTTCTTTATTTGTTGCTTCACTGATTCATTCATCATTCTTCACGTCGTTAGGAAAATGTTATTCGTAGCAATTATTGTTCAGGCGAAATTTCAATTGTGGAGGGTTAATATTTTGTTATCCTTTAACGTTGTTGTAGAGAAAGTACTACAGAAATATAGCTTGTTTAATTTTTAGTTAGTACATTTCAGTGTACATATATACTGACGCTAGTATATAGTATAATACATGCAATATGGTACAAATACTTCTATATATATTCTTATATATATAGAATATATATCTTATATATATAGAATATACTTCTATATATATTCTTATATATATATAGTACTTTCTAGTACTACTATTTATTATATTTGTATTTATATATAGTATAATACTATGTACTAGTTACAAAAATATATTGTTTGTCAGCAATAAATTGTAGCAAGTTATTTTTAGATTCTGACGAAAGCATTGACTATTATACTAGTTGAGAAAGAACTTATTTCAACAAATTAAGCCTTGAATAATAACACTGAAGGTATCGTAAATGTCGTATGAATGTGCACATTAATAATAAAGGTTTCTATCAAACGTTTCTATCAAAAAGTAGAAAACAAATAACACAAGAAAGGAACACACGAATGAAAATTTGCAACAATGTCACAGATAATCTATAGTACACAACTGTTTTATTATGTTAAGATATTCTACACCTATATTATCATTAATATTAACTGGAAGTTAATGATTTTATTTACTCCTAGTAAAACTGAATAAATAAGAAGCAAGAGCAACTTGTATAGTATTCACATACGTATTATTTCTTCCTTTGGTTTATCCTTAACTGAAGGATGAAATCGAAATTTGTGTGGCAACGCATTGTCCACTTGCTATTTTCACACTAAACCGGTTAAATCGTTCCTAGAGACTGTCCCCTCTAAATACCCGTCATTTGTTGGCGCGAGTGTATACTTAAATTAAATTAAATTAAGAACACGCGAAAGCACGCGGCCCGTCGTTCTGCACGGACGATTAGGTGTTCCACTAAATTCTTCACGAATCGTGGAATGTTCATCAGCAGGGCGTTAAAGTCACGGGACAAGACGAAGGAAACTTACGTCACAATCGAGTAAATAGACATAAAATTTCAGTTTGTTTATTAAATAAAAAGTTTATTAAGTCGCGCGCTCTGCTTGATTTTTGTCTTTCGTGAAAAATATATCGCGGAAATTTGCCCGCTTGTTTTGTCCAGTTTAACGAAGTATTATAATTTATCGTTGTATATAAAATAATTAATATAAAATATAATAAAATATTACATTACTAATAAATAAATATTTACTCGTCCACCCAATTTATATGTATCATACCTTTATTAATCCTAGAAACTTATTATTTTGTATATTAAATCCTAGCAATAACTTATGTTCGTTACTCAATAAATTAAATCTCCAAGAAATCACCAAGAAACGGCAATAATCTTCAACAACGAAGAACCAAAATACATTTTTATACTCTACGAAAATATTTTAATCTCTTCGTACACTCTCTCGAAACTCGAACTTCAAAGAAAGTGCGAAGAAAGGAAATAGTCAGCGACATGGGAGAACCCGTTTATGCTTGAAGGATCCATCATTAGAGGAAATGGAAGACTTCCCCTCGCCAAAAGGGGGATCAGAAGTTAGAGCGACACTCGGTTTTCGGAAAAAGATCAGACAAGGATCCAACGAAACGAAACGAAAGAAATGAAGAAGAGCCATCCGCGGAGACAAGCGACGGAAGTCGAAGTCGTAAATTTAAATTTAGAGAGAGGCTGGCGCGCGTCGTCGACACCAGCCCCTTTTAACCCTCCTCGTTGCAACATGCATCGTAGAGATTCAATTTCTAGCCGTTATTAAAAAAAAAAAAAAAAAATTATCGTGATTGTAAATTATAAATAAAGTGTAAAATATTGAATGCAATTACAGTTGTATGTAATCGATACGTGTAAGCTATATTACTATAATGTATTATAATAATATACAATTTATATTATGTAATATTACAAAAACAAGAATAAATACTAAAATAAAAATAGTTCTGAATTCTTTAACCATGGTAATTGCATCCAAGCCTACAATAATCCACTATAATTACTGCATTTCCTGTTTCTCTCGCGTATTTCTAATATTGCTCTGCGCAAAGAAAGGAATTGAAAAAAAGTTCGACGTACGAATAAAAAATTCAATCGAAAACTGTGAACAAAATTATAATTGAGGAAACAATTGTTTCCATGGTTACTAAACTTTCATGTTGGGATTAAGCATAGAAAGACTAATTGTAAACTTAATCTGTTACGTGAAGGACCAAGGGGGTTGGAATATGTTTCTCGAAACACTATACTATATTAATACTTTCCGTTTACATTGCGAAATATTCAAAACACAACACAATAAATAGTTGTCTGGAAAAGTTCGAAACGATCCTCCTCCCACGATTTAACGCGTAACATTTTCAAGCGCTAACTATACTTGCACACCGTGCGAGGAAAAAGCGTGGCGGTGACCGGTGCGCTCGAGAACGCGATCTAAAATTCAAAATGCAGCGCGGATTGACCGGGTTTTGTCGTAAATTGTCCCAGGCTTCCCCTCCTTTCCGACGGAGAAAAAGTTGTTGGGATTTTTAAGCGGAACACGCGAGGGCCCGCGGGCCCCCCAATCGCCGGTCCTCATCGGATCGTCTCAATAAGGAGACGAATAGGCCGAGCCTCCCTGCTGTCCAGGCAAAGAAAGCGCCGTGCAATCGCCCTTTCTTCCTCTTCTTTTTCCTTCTCTCTCTCTCTCTCTCTCTCTCT
>CAJDYZ010007444.1:4705-15874 GCA_903986555.1 Heterotrigona itama
TAAATAGCCTTCCCGAAAATCTTCCTTCAATTTAGCTTTCCCGGCGATAAAAAGCGTCTTCTTAAGTCTCCCAATATATCGACGCATATTTTATAGGTCGAGCCATTATCGGAACATCTCTTCAGGCTAGAAGTAGAAAGATGGAGGCCCCTAAGAAACAGACTTTCCGCTGTCTTTACCTCCGGCAAGTTGAAGGAGATGTTTCACTTGTTGCTAGAATGCTCGGAACACTTTGGCCGGTATTTGGAAGGGATGATCGCGAAGGGCGAGCCGATCGAGTGTCGCGAAATCTCCGCGAAATTCACCACGGACGTGATCGGTTCTTGCGCTTTCGGCATCGAGATGAACGCGCTCGCAACAGAGGACAGCGAGTTCCGTAAAATGGGCAGGAAAGTCTTTCAGACGAGCTGGAAAACGATGATCAGGGACAGGTTGAGGGATTATCCGTTCTTGTTTAAACTGTTTGGTCGTTTCGTCGTCGAGATGGATATCTCCGATTTTTTTACCAGAATCACCAAGGAGAGTATAGATTACAGAATTGATCACAATATACGTAGGCACGATTTCATCGACACTTTGGTAGACTTGAAACAGCATCCGGATAAAACCGGCCTTCTAGGTATTTCGTGTATAATTTATAATTTACAATTTAATTTACACGACAATTGTACAATTCTACGATCTATTAATTATGTCTTATAATTTTATGAATCAATTTGTTTCATTATACCGGATGACATTCTATTTTGTACAAAATAGAGCAAATTTAGAAATTTACCTATTATACAAAATTTACGAGTGGAAAATTCAACAGAGGATGGAACATTAAAAATTCGGATGCACTTTTTATTTTTAATATTCGCTACGTATTTCTTATAAATAATAAAATTGGACGTGTATTTTATAATGCAATTGTTAATCTTCTCTTTCAGCGAGGAAACAGAATGATTAAGATAGCGAAATATGAATTGAAATATTTCATCAAATCTTTCGAAATAATATCTTTTTGTTGCACTAGAAATGTTTTATCTTTCATATCTTTCTATCTGTGATACAGTATCTACTATAAATATTTGTAAAGCAGTAAAGTGAAAATAAAGTTTTATCTCACAGTGCTTAGATTAGATTGTTTTTCAAAGTTAGTCGCAGAAATATAATTTTTTAATAGATAAAGGGATTTTCAATGAAAAGTAAATTTTCTGCTTACAAATGCATATCTTCGTCTATATTTAAACTATATAAATATGTTGTATGCCCAGAAATGGACGATCTCTTTCTGACGGCCCAGGCTTTCGTTTTCTTTGTTGCCGGCTTCGAAACGTCTTCGCTAACTATCAGTCATTTTCTATACGAGATAGCAGTGAATCCGTCGGTTCAAGAGAAAGTTCGAGAAGAAATTAAGAATGTCTTGCAAAAGACTAATGGGGTGGTTACGTACAATAGCATAAAAGAGATGAAGTATTTGGACGCATGTTTCCAAGGTATAATTATTTTAATTTCTACTAGAAGTATATATAATCAAGATAATGAACAAGATACATTTTCAATTCTTCATTCTCGAACACATTTTCAATTTATTATTTTGTAACAATTTATTATGATTTATTTTAAAATGTCTATAACTTGTCTCAATATATATTTTATATCTCTTTTTTCACATAGGTAGTTTAAATCAAATTTTTATACTAGATTCTTCTTTCATTGAATATCATATTAATTACGTTGTTTTAGTGCAACAAATTTTTTTTCAAAAGTACAAGATATGACAGAAAAGTTTAAAAAAAATTATTGATTTCAGAAAAGTTATTTGCTGATTCAAAGATGTATTGAATGATTTAATAATATATTTACTTTCCTTTCTTTTAGAAACATTGAGAAAGTATCCAGTGTTAGTATGGATTTCCAGAACAGCGTTAGTAGATTACACGTTCTCAGGAACGAAAATTGCCATACCAAGGGGTCAACAGGTTTTCATTCCTGTTTACGCGATTCAAACGGACCCGGAAATTTATCCAAATCCACAAGTTTTCGATCCTGAAAGGTTCACCGATAACAACGCGAAAAGCAGACATCCAATGTTCTTTTTACCTTTCGGCGATGGTCCGAGAAATTGTATTGGTAAGATAAGACTTTACTTATCTTAAGAGAAGAAACTCATACAGTTCGTATTTAAAAGTCTTCTGTAGATTTTTTTTTTTAGATTTTTTTTTTAGATTAAAAGTCTTCTGTAGATTTTTTTTTTTTTAGATTAGAATAATCCTGCTCTCAGGTGCAAGGTACACATATACATAACTCTACCAATTGTAGGATAGAACATAATTCTGAGTAATTCTGTTTTCAGGTGCAAGATTCGCTAAAAACCAGTCAAAGATGGCAATTATTACGATCTTATCGAGATTCAAGGTCGGAGTATGCGATAAAACTTTTAAAGAATACGGTATGGATAAAAAGGTATCATTTTTGTTGCAACCAACACATGGAATATACGTGAAAATGACAAAGCTGGCAGAATAAACATGCTTGTGAGGACTCAATTTTTAATCTACATAATGGTATCGCACTAGTTTGCTTGTTTGTCTCTTTTTTTCTTAATAATATTACAAAGTATCTTTACTTGCTAATGATTTAACGATTTAAGAGTTGAATAGTCAGTATTAAGTATGGTATAGACTTATACAATCAATAAAATTATTGGATTACTTACTAAAGGTTCAAAGAGAATAACATATTGCAATGTATTCTTAATTTTTTGTAAGTATCTCGATTAAAGTCTTGGAGTTTTGGACTTTTTTGATAATTTTAAACAGTTTCGTGGTGTAGAGGTTTTTTTGATCCTTTTTATTGATCCTTCCATTCTTTCAGATTAATTCACTAACAAGAATGAGCATTTTTTATTCATAGAACTTTTAATTAAGACTGATATGGTTTTAATATAGAATTGAAAGTATGATTTCGATCCTTTCAATTCTTGAGTCCTGTAATTCAGTAAAATTTTATTAAATTTCTATTTTGACTTCTTTGCCAAGAGTAACGTGAATAATGAAGGAAAACTTCTAATTTGTATAAATAGTCTAAATTTGAAATGGTCAAAGAAATGGATATAATCGATTAGAAATACCTATTAAAATGTGATAATTTCATGGTGAAGTGAAGAAACTGTGACGATTCTTCTCGATTTTTCTTTCTCAATTTTCTTTCTCAATTTTTCTCACAGATATTGCCAACATTCTGATGATTTATCGTTCCGTTAATCGGTATTCTAATGTTCAGGGTTTTACTATATTCAATTTTCGAATGCTAAATAGTTTTATACTCGCACGTATGGGTCCCGAGTTTCATTCAATACTATATTTTTCTATGTCTGACTGAAAGTTTTATACTAGATTTCCCTTCATTGAGTATTTTAGTTTTCTTACGTTGTTCAATCTTCAATCAATTTATCCTCAATTTTATTTACGTTCAATTATCTTTCTTCCCTTTGTCATAAATGTTTATTTTCCTTGTTATTAATTTTTATCAGTAACAAATTATATTTTTCTTTTATTACTAATTTTCATTATCTTATTTTTTATCTTTCTAATCCAATAAAATGATAATTGAACTGAGAAACATATTTATAAATTTTCCAAAGAAGTTTATGCATCTACTTTATAATAATTTACTGGAAAATATATTTATAACATTATAATATCCTGTAGTTATCCTTGTATTTCTACAAATATTGTACCCAATTTTCTAAATATTTAATAGTCAATAATTTTACAATCTCTCGTTCTACATTCCACGCTATTTGTAAATAAAATATTGCAAGATAATAAAGATGCAACATAATAGAAAAGCAAGGAGGACAATAAATGAACAGCAGATAATTTATTCATAATATAATTATAACAATATAATATAATAATTAATAATAATGTAATAATATAATAATAATAAATATGAATAATAATAATAATAAGATAATATAATGAATATAATAATAATAAAATAACAATAATTAATAATTCATAATATAATAATTCATAATTACTACGTTTCGCTATATATATCGTCCTATTTCTAAGTAAAAGATCTCTCTAGCTGGGAACCAATATTAGAACTAAAGAAAGCTATCGCAAACGAACGTTTATAAATGGATGTAACAAACGATCTTCGATTATCCGACGTCGGGAATTAATATCACGGACATTGGAGCATCGTGTTATTTTTATCGTTATATACTTAAATCGAGGAAGAGCCGGGCGGAGTACTTCTTCGTGGGGTAAATCGCTTCTAAAACGTAACAGTTTTGCAGGAACAAAAATCGTTATAGGAAAGGGTCAGGCTACGCGGGTACGGACGATCTACGAGATTCATCGTGATTCCAATATTTACCCTGAGTCGGATCTGCCTCGGATCCCAGGGGTTCAGTTCAAGAACGAGGATTCCGTGTCAGCAAATCCGATGTCCCACCTAGCTGCTTTAGCGAAGGTTCAAGGAACTGCATCGGTAACGCTGTGAAAAATCTATTATTGTGTCCGGAGGATCTCTTCGCGTTTTCTGAAATATTGGATTCGTTTGCTTTCACTGAACTCCACGGATATACACTCTCTTGTTACGCAATAGAATACGTGAGTAGCTTTATTATACGTAGTTATTTCCAAAGAAATTGTGAAAATATAGTGAAATTACAGTTTCGGGTTTCGTTTCTTTATTTATTTATGCCTATGAAGATGGTAAAGAGGCAACGTACAAACAGACAATTTGTGGTTTTAATTTTTGACTCGTCGAGTTAATCTGTATGGGATCGAGATGAGAAGAATATTTTTATATAGAATGAAATATTTTATTTTTGTTTCATTTTATCGCTGAAATAGAGACGTACATATGGATATAAGAATAAATATGTAACGAAAGTTGCGTTGTAAAGACAGTAAAAAAGATCTTATGCTTATGTGGAATAAGTTTGAACTGCACAGAGATAAAGATGATTCTTAATTCTCAGAAAGAAAAAAAGAAAAAAGAAAAGAAAAATAACGCCATTAGAAGCTGATAAAATAAAAGTAATGTAAAATATTGTCTAGGTACTAATATCTAGAAGATATTAATTCTCCTACAATTCATTAATAGATTGTGGATTCTTATTTATAGCGTTATAAGCTAATCACAAATTTTAATATTAAAAACTTAGTAAAGTAAAACACTCGATAACGTCGATAATATAAATAATAATTGTTAATTAATTATCCTGACATAATCCGCTGTTCGTGTCAACATTATTATTATTAAATATGACGCGAAATTATAATATTTATAAAATATTCTCATATTATCTGATCACTTTATAGCTTTAGCAGTCATCAAAATATTTTGTGAAATACAAATTATTGTGTAGCTGCATGTATTGTGTTATAAATTTAACGAATCTGCTTGAGTTAAAATTTTGCTCGACAAATACTTCAAATGTTACGATAATATAAAGTTCCATGGGCTTGCGCATCTTGCAAAGTTTGGCATAAGAAACACGTGACGTGACAGAAATAAAAGAGAGATGATGATTCGAGGCCAAGGGGGTTAGAACGAGCAGCTCTTGTCACGGCATTTCTCTCTTTCTTAAAGCGTTGTTTAGTTTAAAGAATTCGTGGCACTCGCTTTGGCTATTTTTCCCGTTGTTTTGTTAAAAACGAGCCATAAAATGTTTCCTTCGTTTAACGAAATATCGTTCTTTATTTTCCTCGTTATTTCCCATTTCCCTTTCTTACCCTTCTTCGTTCTCTTCGTTTGTCCTTTGTGAACAGGAAAGAACGGAATATTTTCAGTTTCAAATTCGATCTCGTCTCATTATTCAATTACTTGTATTCTATTAAATGCATAATTACAAGGAAGACGTTAGCTCGAATTTTTAGATTAGTCAGAGAATATCAATGCTATGCTTATATGCTATATTGACATTCTGTTAGCTTTGAAAATATAAATCCTTAAGAAGTATCACTCATTATAATATCTCCTTTGTAGCCTTCGTTTATTAATAGGTAATAAAAGCTTGCGATCTTCTTATATATAAATTAATAGATTTCATTATAATGAGACTTGTTTTATATTAATATGTTAACGTAAATGTACAATTGACAAAATTTACTTACGTACTTTTAATTTTTATCAATAGGTCGTGTATACAACATCATCACGCGTATCTACATGAACATTTGTAAGAAATTAATTCGAGAATCTACAAATTGTGTGTATATGTATCTATAGATCGATAATCCTTCGATATTATCGAAATCATAACGAATCATGAGAAATCCAGTATTCGTTGTATTATCACGCTAAGACATTTTAAAATTCCGAGTAGCCCGCATCGCGTAGCTAGTGTGTATTTTGAACTTAACCCCTTTCTTAGGGTGCGCCCTAGAAACTTATTGCAGAAGCAATAAACTTCTTACTGGAGCGCACCATTATCGTCGACTTTTCTGGGCTTTCAGTAACCTCGTCGTAATTGTGATGAACGTGCCAGCTGCCTATTTCATTTAATGAAAATCTTTGTAATTGACTCGGCAGATCATAATTGACGGATAAGGAGTACCTTGTGATTGATAACTATTTTAAGCTCACTTTTTTAAATGATCGTAACACGTAGTTTCTTTGATTCTAATCATTACTAATTCGCGAACAGACTTGTGGATTTCTACATTTTTACCAAATTTAAAGATGCAAATAATATGATATATAAAGTTATATTTTAGAATAATATAAAGTAACCACAGTAAAATTCTTGTTGTAATATTTAATAGAAAATCTTGACTTGGGTTTCACTTTTTAAAAGATATTTCTATGGAACTGAATTTACATAAAGATTCGCACTTCATTTATGAATATCGAATTTTGTAAGTAACTGTAGTATTTTTTTTTTCTCTGTGAATGCAAAAATGCACAGAGCGCACATTGTACGCGAAAATATGTAATTGCAAAAAAAAAAAGAGAAAAAGTGCAAGAAATGTAAAAATGCACAGAACATACATTATGTGCAAAAATGTGTAAATGCAATAAATACAAAAATGTACGGCATGCACTAGAAATATCCAAAGCAATGTTCTCGCTATAATATTCAATAAGTAAAACAAATCTTGGACTAGGTTTTGTCTTTTTTGATATTTTTAGAGAACTGCGAATATGCATAAAACTCCTTAGTCTATTCACGAATATCTTTTGAATGTCAGATTTTAAAACATTGATTTGATTGTGATATATTTTTTTTATAAATAATTCTAAATACAGAAAGATACACACGCTGGACCGCGTTCTATTGGTTTCATTAGTTTCACTAGGTTATTAAAAAATTAAAAACTGTTTCGCACGGTAACATTAAAAAATATACATACGAATATATAGCATGACGCAGTTGATATTGCAAGGTTCCTAACAAATGTTAATGTAAAACACGATTTTTCACGGTGTAAAGCGGTTTATTCCGGCGTGCATTCTCACGACGCGACTGAACGAGCGCACGAATCGATTCTCCGGATCGAGATGAACGAGGGATGACATGGTTTGCGTAATCCAATAATCAAGCTTTAATAGTTTATCGCAATTGCGTGCTATTCACTTTATCCTCGCGATGACAAAAAAAAAAGGGGAGAAACAAAAACAAAAAAGAGAAATGGAAAAGAATGTAAAATAACGACATTAAACTTCAAAACTTGGGGAGATCATTCAATCGTTCTAAAAGGAGAAGAAATTTATATGGATCTATGTTGGAATTCCCGATAATGAAAGATTTAATCAAGCAATTAAAGAAGCGATCAATTCATCAAAGCGCAGTCAATTAATGTCACGTTGCCTGAATCTGAATAGAGACAAACAGGCCTCGCGTCAAAAATATTACCGAAGAATCCATCAAGAATTTTACATTGCTCTAAAGCATGACTCTTTCCGTGGCAAATGAATGAATCGAAGACTCCCCGTTGAGAAAGTAAATCTCTGACTAACTTTATCAAAAGAAGCTTAGTTAATAGATGAAATATCGGTATCAAGTTGTCGGCAATAATTGTGTACTTAATGTCGATGTAAATCCTGGCGAAAGAAAGAAGAAAGAGAAGACAGGTGGTTAGAAAAAAAGGGATAGATAGGTAGACAGCAAGAAAAAAAAAAAAAAAAAAAAAGAAAAAGAAAAGAAGAAAAAAAAAAAGAACGGTTTACGTACGCCGAGTGGAAAAGCCGAGAAAGCAGCAGCCCGCGATACATATTTATGAAAATGTTCATTCGAAAGTTCGACATTCAAATGGGGACGGTTTTCAATTGCAGACGGGAAAGTTTTTTCCTCTCCGCGAGAGCTACCGGTTGTTTGGATAACGGCCGGCGTCGACTTCCCATGTAGAAATATTGCAACATTTCGGGACATACGAATCCATTTTTGTCCTTTCCACCGTGCTTTAATGGCTTTCGCGAGCGTGTGTTTGCGTTGCAAAGGGTGATGAAAGTTTCGTAAAAATCGGCAGAGCGCGGCAAGCGGCTGTTTAAGTTCGTCGCACTGCCGTTGGAGGGTGGCAGTGTAGCCATTTCCGGATATCCGACGCGCGTCGCGTAATGAGAGGGCACGGAAGCCGAACGAGAGGACGTTCCCTACATTTAACATCAATGTATCTGATCTGTAAATTAAATCGATCGCGGGTTAATGAATCGGTAATTAGTGAATGAACCTCGCGTGGTCTTTTCATTGATGTTTATTTACGTACGTGGCAGTGTAGATGTAATTACGGTTTTGAATCTTTGGACGAATTTGAAACCTTTCTTCAAATATTTCTTGTGACATTTTCTGCGGAGATGTAAGTAATAATATTTAAACGCACACATTGTTGACAATAATGATAAAATAGCACTTCTTGTATGTTGCGTCACTAAATGATCACTGAACAACTGGAATACGGATTTTTGTGCATTCATGTATTTCTGTGAAGTTCGAAAGTATAAAAATGCACAAAATATATGTAACATGTATTACGTTATATTTTTGAGACATTTTGATGCACATAATATATATATAATATAGCATAATATAGTATAGTACAATCAATTCTGAATTTCACATCTTAAGTGTTACGTAATGTAATGTATTATTATTTAGTCCCTGTAAAAAGTGGAAAATATATATTTTTGTATTTGATATTTGAAATCAAAGAAATTTTATCAATAAAAATATTATTATATTTTATATCGTTCATTCTGAATTTTTATTTTTTTTTCATTTAATTTACGACTATATTGCAGAAATTGCATTTAACATTAAACGTAGCAAATTATTCATTTAAAAAAAAATTTATTTTGTTAAATTCTCTGCAGATAACTTTTATATTAACGTATATTCACATTTTTCGCAAAATAATCAAATGTTTCATCATACTTTTCTCGTATTACAATTGATTTATGTTAGATATACGTATAATATACGTACATGTTACAGTAATAAATTCAGAATAATAATTTGACTAACAATGATACATACGTATGAAAATTACTGTATATTATGTCGTATTTATCTATTCTTGTCGCACGGAATTGTTCAGGTTGTAAAACATTTGATCGGAAGCTTTAGATAAGTTATCAGGTATTTTACAATTCAAAAATTATATTGTTAGAAGTATTTGCTTATTATTATTATTTTCAATACGCGAAGATAACGAAGTTTCCAAGTAATATATTTTGCTGTACGTCGTACAAATCAATTCAATTATTTATTTTACTCATTTTCAAATACTTATTTTAAGAAATAACGCGGTTAATTATCGGATTTAAACAATTAGTTAAATAATTCAACAATTATTATAATAAATCAGGTTGTTATCATATTTTCCGTTATTATATTTATCAAATAATTGAACTTTTATTTCAAATTTATCTACAGAGACTCGTAAAAATATTGCAATACTCATAGAAAGATTTTTATGTAATATAATATATGTGTTTTGTCTTATATTGCTATTATAATTATACTGATAAAATTTGAAATATATGTAGAAGCACATAAAAGTATATTTATTGCAAATATATATTTGCAAAATAAAATTATTTCATCATTTGGTATTTAGTTAAGTCAATTGTCCAATATATTAATAAAGCTTTAATGTTTAATGAGCTTCACTTTTGCCACTAATTATATGTAAAACAATTTAAAGTTTCATGCTTTATATTAATTTTTTATAAAGTATATATCTCTATTAAATGTTCTGCTATTTATATATATATATATATATTTTTTTTTTTCAGAATATTCCTTCACTTGTTTCTTTTATTATAGATAATTATTTGAATGAAATTTCGAAAGTTTAATACACATAATATATTCATAAAAGTTCTTTTTATAATATAATAATAATTTGTAGATTTTTCGCTTTGATGAAACAAAATAGTTGGTAAATGTAAATTTATCGTATTTTTGTGTCAAAAGCAAGGTTGTTTCGCTCAGAATCTCTATCCCTTTCAGCTTTCCCGATAAATAAATGAGGTAACAGTACGTGTTGATTAAATTTGAATTCCTGGCTAATGAATTTAATGAGAGATACAGCTTGTTGTTCTAACTTTATTTATTACATTCAATGCAACATAAATTAACTTGTATACCTGTTACATGTACTAACCACTTTGAATGAATTTTTCATAATAAATTTTTCAAATTCATTTTGAAAAATGGTAACGTAGAAGTTGTGATTGTTTGCGATGGTAATAAATGATAAATATAGATAAATGTGTATAACAATTAATGCTAGATATATGGTATTTTATATTCAGTTTTATAATGTTTACATATTATATTTAGTAATTCACATGATTGAAGAGGTTTCCTCAAGTTTTATTAAGGATGGTAAATTTGAGAAGTATGGCAGTAGTACATATCAGAATTTGTACGGCTCGTTCACGTAGCAAGCAAAAGAATTACGTTCCGCTGGCGTTACTTTGACAATATCGACATTGTGCAAACAGTTATTCATAATTAAATTCACACACAACGAGATACTATTTATTTATCGCAAATAAAGAGTGAAAAAAAAGAAGAAAAAACAAAACTCCACTGTGCGCGCATGAAACCGCAAATACAAATAAAATCCACGGACATTTACATAACTTTTAATTTTAAAAAGCTACAGAGTATAAAATTGCCGCTATTACTCAGTCGTGTGAAAAAAAAAAAAA
>CAJDYZ010007447.1:8925-23864 GCA_903986555.1 Heterotrigona itama
AAATGACTATCAGACAAAAAAACCATCGGTGGCAGAAAAATTAAAACAGAATAATGGCGGTATGCAAAGATACGGGAAATCAGTGCATTATAAGAGACATATGTCAAAAGCACATTTTACTTGTAATGAATACCAGATACAGAAATCTGTGTTTTGACCAAAACGTCAATAACATGACGACTTGATCGTTATTGACTCGTATCAAAAGAATTGAAGGCAGAATATAATATCGAAGATTAGCAATCTTGAAAATCAATATTGGATTTCTGAAATAAGAAATATGATAAGTCAAACAAAGACAAAAGAGTTAACGTAGTTTTTTACATATTAAATCCTATATGTTTTATATCTCAAAAACTAAATGAGATCATAGAGTTATAGAATAAAGTTGTACAGTATAAAAAAAAATATTCAAAACATTCCAAAAATCGTTCAAATTGCTGAAAGAGTTGTTCATTGACAAGTTTATCTAAAATATTTTTATTTATAACTTTAATAAATGGCGATTGTTAAATAAAAACTTTGACTATACTAGTCAGAGTAATAACATATTTCAAGAGATCAGAATCAGCAATCGGAGAGTAGTACTTTTGTACTTTAGTACCATTTATCGACTTTGAAAACATCTTTGCTACAGACGAAATTGTACAAATGTAAATTCTATAAATTTTACCAAGTTGGAACGAGCAAGTCTACTGCAACTAGCAAACCAACTATTCTTAACCAACCAAAATACCATTCTTATGAATTGGAGACTGTACTTTTTGACAATTATGACATTTTTGCATATGCCTAATAGGATAACAATTTATTGTTGTAACATGCCAGTAGAAATTCATGATTATACGTTTATGATAGAACACAGAACTGCGATGCAACATATAAACGTATAAACATGTGAACAAGTTCTATATATGTAGTACTGTATGTAGTGTATGTAGTCTATATGTAGTGTAGAAATTTACCAAATAAATGGAAGCTGATTAATTCTTAATGATACAATTGCAGGACGAATAGATCAGCAAGATTCGGAAAATTGATGAAGAAATTGGTGCGAAACAGCGGGAATATACGAAGTATTTCGCGAATTATGCATTAAAGAAGGGTAAAGAATAGTAGAGAGTGAATAAACGAAATGTAAAGCGCAGCACGACCATCAAATTTATTGATTATGTCTCACTGTTGATTTGAAAAAAACATTGCCCTATTCTACACATTACATAGGATTCTTTGAAACCAGTAACAGGCAGAACAAATACCACGTAACAAAGTTTACGATTATTAAACCTGTGAGAAACTCTAAGGCGAAGAGAGCTATAAAAAAGATTTAAGTTTGAATATTAATTTTAAATATATCTGAAAACGATAAAAATTTGATGAAATCTTTATGGAATTTTCATCATAATTCAAAATTCAATAAAAAAAATTAAAAAATCGCACAGTAAGTTTTGGAAGATTATTCTAAAAAGAGCTTCTAATCTCCATTTATTGTAGATTCAATATGATAAATTAATTGTAGATAATATAATAAATTTATTGTAGATTCAATTATGAAAAAAATTTGTTAATGTTTTGAGAAATGTTTGAATTTTGAGGAGAAACACTATCTGTACTTTCTCATTTACTATATAATATATAGTAATATAGTATGTGGTATAGTAATTATTAATATAGTATAGTAATATGTAGTATAAACACAGTTTTATAAAAAATGAATTCAGAATTGCAAAAGCACGCTTCACGCTTTAAAGTGTGCCCAGATTCATTGCTATATAATTTGTTACAAAATTATAACAGTTTAAATATTCTTAATTCTCCGAAATGTTGGAAATTTAATACACATAAGTTTGTGACTATTGTGACTGTTGGAAATTTAATACACGTAAGTTTGTGACTATTCGAATTACTATGTTAAATTATCAATCGAATGACACCTTTTATTTGATCTATTCAAGATATTTTGTTTAACGTATGAAATCAAATATGTATGTACTTGATGTGATTGCTGAGAATCAACGGTCAGTGCAAAAGGTACAATCGAACAATTGTTGGCTACTACAACAGAAAAATTCCCAAGAATGAAATGATTATGATAAGGTCAATCATAACTGTTGCCGTTCTTGCACTTTTGCGTATTTGCCTTGGATGTGAAGGACCACCCATTGATGTGGGAATGAAAATGAAAATTCTTGATTTGACTTTATTAATTATTGAGCCTGATGGCTCCAATGAAATTCTTGCTTGAGCAAAAATGTTGAGTAAAGTGACTAAATGTTGACTAATAATCTTAAGTAACTAACTGACTGACTAACCCTTTATGTCTAACTGTGAATAATTGTTCGTGGCTGACTGTAATGAATAACTATTTGTGACTAACTAACTATCCTCCGAGTCTTTCCCTTGTAACCTTCCTTGGATTACGTTCTTCCAAGGGTCTTGGAAGAATTAGAAAGCGGGGGATGTGTTAGAACCAATCAGGAGTATGATAAAAATTACTAAATTTTTCCACAGCCGCGAGTGACTTTGGTGGGGTGGCATAATTAATAACATTCGTTCCCAGAAATTATCTCGTTTTTTACACACTTCTTCGAGTACGTATTTATGACATGGCGGTCCTTGTGATGTGGAAAATCTCTTCGCACTTCAGATTGATCTAGATACATGAAGCGCCTTGTCTGGAAGTTTGAAGTGGCCCTTGCTCTGAATTTAAATACAAAGATGGTTTGGACGTTCCCACACTTAGCACCTCCATAACACAAGTGATACGTACCCTTGGTCCTAATAGATTATGTTAAGCAAATTCAAAGCGCATTGAATTTAGCATATAATAAAGATATTAAAGCATTATCTGTAGCGGCTTTGACAAAATACAATATTGCCAAATTATATTTGCTACGTAGATCAAGTCAGTGTCAAGGTTAAATACAAAGAAACGAACAAATTGCATAAGAAGACTGAAGAGCGGAGGATGAGAAGAAACAGATGAAGCGGTCACGCCTTTATATTACAAAAGAGATGAGTGAAATCATTAGTCAAAGGATCAAATAAGGAAAATTGAAAGTTTGTTCCAAAATTTAGAAGTCCGTTCCGAGTTTTCAGGATGCCGATTCCATTCCATTAACCGGTATGAAATAGAAACCTGCGGCTAGGAAACAGGAGAGTCAAGATGGTCATTGTAGCCAAGAGACTGAAATCACAAATTGTAGTAATATATAAGATTGTCAAGGACAATTGTTAGCGCTATTATTTTGAGTTATAGTATACTCGGAATAACATATATGTCGTGGTAGGTGAAATCATTTCTATGATACAATGCCATACTTCAATATTGAAAAGAGGAAAAGCGATATATTACGCTGTAGATGCCTGCTACCAATCAGCTATTTTTCCATCATGATTGAAATGTTCGCAGTAGCCGCCTCTATATGACATGAATTTTGTCATCGTGACGAAGATTTTCACCACAACTGCATGATATGGTATTAGTTTTACTATTCTTCTATGATACGAACTTTATTGTCATGGTAAAGATATTGACCATTGCCATCCTTGCATTTTTCTAGCATTTCTCATGTCAAAAGTGTTACTAAAATCGCAAGTAAGGTATTACTATATCTACATCTTTAATAAGAAATGTTTGAGTAGAGAATGCACTACAACAATCAGTTCTCATGATCATAACTGACAGTTAATGATCATATCATTGATGAGGAAAAATGATGCAATAATATACCTGTTTTGAATTATTTAAAATCTTTATTCCCTTATACTTAGAGATACACTTCATAATTAATCACATTACAAACAGTGTTTGCCGCCTACTGTCTATAGATATTATTGCTAATTCTCAATGACATCATTGTTCTTATTGTTACTGAAAATGCTGCATGTCCTCGAGAGCTTTCGCAGTTTTTTATATTCCAATACGTTTCATCAACATAACTACTAGAATAATTGATTGTAATTTTATCATCATTCTTTAGATATCTATTGAAGTGATATTTTGTATCGATACTTTTATCTTTTGCTATTGCTAATGAGGCTTATATATCCTCGTGTATTTGAGAATAATTTTGGTTCCTCATCGAAATTCATTAACAGTTTCACTAGCCAGTTTCATTAGCTAGTTTCACTCTCGGCATTCTTCGCCTAGAGCTACAATCTGTTCAACGAAACAAGGCAACAGACCTAACAAGTGCACGTGATCGATGCGTATCCACGATAGGATCGGTTCACTGATTCTAAAGCCCTGCGAATTAGAAATCCTATTATAGAAACTATAGCAACTATGTATAATAGTACTAGTTCGTCCCTGAGGATCGACAGTGACATTCGATGGCAACTAGCGCGTGAATATTTTGTTTATGTCTATCATACCTCGTCTCGTTGGACATACTATATATATATACTACATATATTATATTATATATATAATATATTCCGTCTCCATTGACGAAATTTGCTTTCTGCTTAGCCTATGTTGTTGTCATTATATTGAAATAGATATTCTACGTCCACTGTTTTATTAGGAAATATCAAAATATACGATTACATCTATTTATTTGCAATTATGCCTGTTAATTCTTTTCTTTCTTGATGTCCTTGATGTCCTCCAGTTTTACTTTATAATGGATAATGTCTTTTACTTTACCTCTACTCGATCATTTGGATTCTTTAGCTTTTTATTTAATTGGACTTTCCATAAGACTTTAGTATTTTTTAACTTCTTTTAGCTGTCTTCTGTCTTTTGTGTTCTCATAGCCAATCCTTTCAAACCATTAATTACTATTATTAAGTAAATACAATGTAAATGACTTCTTTTTTCTTTCTTAAATTTGCTGAACGAGCATGGATTGATCTTACTGAGACTTTATTTCATATTTTATTTCTGCGAACTCATTTGTTGTACATTTATACGCTCGCTGATTGCTTAAATACTTATTTAAATACTTAAAATTATTTATCAATAAGACATGTTTTTGATAAGCAGGTGAATATATTTAAATTGCCAAATTCCTTATACACGTATATTATATAATATTATAATATTAATACTATTAATTTAATCATTATAATTAATTTTAATTTAATCAAAAATTATTTTTTAATTGTTATATATAATTAATTAATAATATAATTTTTAATATAATTATTTAATTAAATTATAACATTACTTTTATTAAATTTCATTACATTAATTTTAAAATCATAAAATTATAATTTTGTATATAACATATATAACATAATCCATAAATATTTTTACTAATTTACTTATTGTTAGTTTATTTAGTTTTACTTTATTTCATATTCTGACAGTTGTTTCATATATGATCTCTGATAATTTTCAATTGAGAAATGCGTTTTTACATTATATTGTAATATCTATAATTTGTTCTTCGCTGTAATAGTTAATATATAGTAGCTTTATTTATTTATACTGATTTTAGAAAAATATTTAACTTAAGTTTAACTAATATTTAACTTTTATCAATGCAGAAGTTCACAATAATAAATCTTTCAGGTTTATCATTGATATTAACGATTATATCATTAGATGTGATTGATGTGTTGAGAAATATGTAGGTACCTTAAGCATTTGTATTAAGTCAAACCTTTCTCAATGCTCTGTCCTCATCTTTTCATTGTTGTTGTTGTTGTTATATTACAGGAAGCTTTTTTCATTATTATTTTTCATTTTGTTTACTAGTGAAATATGCACCATTTTTTACAATAATAGGATTATTTTATTATATACAAATGATTTGAAAATTAAAAATCCACAGGAAAAAGAAAGAAGTAGTTTCAACAAATTTTGAGTTCAACATTTTTTCGCATGCTCCTATACGTCTCATAGGGATAGCTCTCGTCTCATAACTCCGCTATATTTCATTGCGGATTAAAATTTTCTGAGTTTTCACATTCATTTTGATACATAAGAAAATATAAAGTTATATTATATATTGAAAAATAAATTTTCGTTTTCTAAGAAAACTACATTTCCTATTTTTCTTGTGGACCCTTCAATTTTTCAAAATTATCTCGTCCATTGACGATGCATCTCGAACATGCATTGATAACAATATAATCAAAAATCACTAGGAAATCTTGTACTTTTAGAAAATATTTCTAAGATTCCTAGTGTATAAGAATAGAAATCGTCTGGCATATACCTAATGGTCATGATTATATATCTATTATGTTCAATAATCCAATAGTATATTGAAATAAATTATAATTAAAATAAAATATTAGTGAATTAACACAACATGTTAAACAACAAAATTTACTGTCCATACTTAAAAAATCAAATTAACTTTGATATTCTATCCCATTTAGACTCTTATCCTATATATTCGTAAGTCGAGATTCGGTAATAATAATATTATTAAAAGAATTTGCGATACCGCAAACAAATACATTGACTGAATTGACTTTTTTCATGATCCAAAAATAAAATATAAAAACATCGTATTTATGAATTAATATAAAAAAATTTTGTTCAACTCTGGCATTAATAATTTCTTATTGCATATTTAATAAAATTATGCAAGAATTTGTGGAATTTACATTGTACAAGTATCTAAATAAGATTTTTTAAGTTTCTAATATTTTATTCTTAACAAAAAATAAAATAAATTTATGTTCTTTGCTCGCAAATAGTTTTATTAGATATTATTATTTTGAAATATATGTACTTGAAATAATGTAAATAGGTATATTGTAAGCTGTTTGTAGCTGATTAATAAATTTCTGCAAAATTCATTTATTATTTGTTATACTTTTATCGTATTTTTAATTGCATTTTCGTACAGTACAATTGGTGATGATTTCAAATTATTTGCGTCTTATTATTTTTTAGATATTAGTGTTAATTACAAAGTTTTGATTTAGTTAAAAATGAGACTGATTATTTGGTTTTGCTGGTTTGCTTGATTGGCTTTGATTGAATGCTTGCTACGACAAAAATAGAATTGAAACATTAAAGAAATGTATATGTACAATTTTGTTTTATGTTCAAATCATGGACATAGTGTTATAATCATAGTGTTATATCACGGAGTGAACGCAAACAAAGAATCAAGATACAAAGACTAAGAATTTTTTCTTTTCCTCTTCTGTATTTGTCCCAAGTTGTAGCCATTCTCTTTCTTTTTTATTACATATTTTTTTTACAAGCGAAACATATGGTCTTACAAGGCATATTCAGTATCGAAACAATTAATTTTGCCATTACACACTGGAGGAAATGGCTGAAATATTTCAGAAGTGCAATTACAGTTTGTCTGCAATGTCTGACAAATGTTAGAAAACGAGACTGATCTACAGGATGAATTGGCCACTGAATGATATTAAACAAAAATAACTTTTATAAGGTATTGCAGGCGCTGCTGAGTATCTTGGAGTAGTAAAACTTGGACCATTTGGATCTTGTATGGAAACATTTTTAAGTCCAGTTTTAGAATCTTCTGAAGCGATATTCTGGCAATGCCTAGTTGAGCAGAGCGACGGATAAAGGCAGATGTATCTTCTGCCGTACAGCTTTCACTTTTGTGTCAGTGCGCACTGTGTGCTTAGGATCTCTTCCCGGAAGATCGTCGACTGATCCAGTTCTTTCAAACCAGGCGATTAAGTTCTGAATCATGTTATCGCTAGAAGATACTCTGACATTAAAATGTTGCCGGTATTTTCTCTGAGTTTGAATAATTAATCTCTCATTGGAATAGAAAAACTCAACGAGTACATAGCCATCTTAATCTCCAAGGGATGCTTTATAACCTACAAAAAAAGAAAATAAAAAAAGATTGAAAACGAACAAATTATGACTTTTTCACTCTTTAGTTTTTCAGTGGCCACCCTCTATTACATTCTATTGGTCCTCCGACATGGTACACAATAAATTATCGCTAGCTGTTCAAATCTATGCAGATCTGATTCCTAGATTAAGAGTTTTGTCATTCTGTTACAGATTATCGAAAGCTAACGTTTTTATTTATGAAAACAAACGAAAGACAAATCAGTACAAAATTTTAATACTGCATTACAGAAAACAATTCGTTTGCATAAGCGAGAGAGCTGAAATAAAAGAGTTAAGTTTTTAAGTTAGAGTTAGAACTTTTTAAGAAAGATGCTACATAACTGGTAGATTTGGCAAGATGATTCACGAGTTTGCAATGGTTGATGATCATAAATTTTCAAACATTTTAGAATACTACAAATGGATATTTATCCTTACTTTAAATAAACATAACGGTTATCGTTTGTTAAGGCCAAGTATGGATATAGGGAACGCGTCCTTCTGGTTGATCCTACAATCAAGGCCCTTAAGAATATAAAATGTAATATGAAGGACGCATCCCTGGACTGTACCGTTAGGTCCAAGTAATTGCGAATATTACTTTATGGGACTTGCCCTTGCTGCTTCTTGGCCCAAAATGAATTACCTTCGCATTCACGTGATCGGGAAAGACACAATAAAGTCAAGACAGGACTGGATAATTCGAAAAGATAATTCAGAAAGAAAGTTCAGCGAGATAGTTCAGAAAGACAGATCAGAAAGGTCAGGAGTTCAGTTCAAGTCATTCACGACTCTAGTTGCCATCCATCTTGCCATCGTCAGTGTTCATCACTCACGCCAACACAAACCGA
The DNA here is from genome assembly GCA_903986555.1 of Heterotrigona itama. NCBI lineage: Eukaryota > Metazoa > Arthropoda > Insecta > Hymenoptera > Apidae > Heterotrigona > Heterotrigona itama. The sequence goes on from CAJDYZ010007447.1 coordinate 17,572, forward strand.
CATTAGTTGTTGTAACAACTTTGATTCAAGCAAGAATTACGTATTCAAGCCATTAGGCATATTATATAATAAAATCAAGGCAAAATCCAGCATATTCATTCATTTCCCGCAACAGTGAGTGATCCTTCAAATCCCAACAGTCGTGACTGTCCTTAACTAATTACTTATCCAATTATTCTTCCCACTATACAAATTTTTAAGTAATCACAATTTTTTTTAATAAAATTGTATGTATGATTATATCCAATTATATACATAATTATATGCACTTTTTGTTTGGATAAGTACTTCAAGATTTCAATTCAATTTGTAATTGCCTTTAATTGTAATTACCGACACGAATGCGAAGTAATAGTACAGATGAAGTATTCATATCATCTATTCATATAGATGTTGCATTTTATGGGACTTCGTGTCCTATGCTTTAAAACATCAACACAATAAGAAATCAGTGGTTTTTTAGCATATTCTACGGTTAAACAACGATGAATTGGAGAACTACATGAAATAAAACGATCGAAGTTGATCAAGTAATGAATGCGTCAGAAACATGATTTTTGAAATCCAAACAGTGTTATCATATTTTCAATACTGTTTTACGGACTTACAGTGGTTTCCTTTTTAAATAGTAAATTAAATTTTTAAAATTACTAATACATGCTTTTAAGTATAAATGAATTATACTTTAAATAAAACATTCTTAAAAATAATTTTTAACTAACTAAATTTTCAACTATTTTTCAAAATTATTATAATATTATAATATTAAAATTATTATATTATTATAATATTAAAATATTAGAATTATTGTATTTCCTTATTTACTTATATTACATATTCAAATTTTTAATAATTTATAATTATATAGTACATTGGGTATGATGAAATAACAAATTTATTCATCAATAATGGATGACTACAGATGAAGTACGAGAAAGCCATGACATCTTATAAGAGTTGGTCTTTGATTAAGATAGAATATTTGATTTGGCCATTGACTAAAATAGAACAGACAGAGCATTAAATAGGATTTCGTGTCTCAGAACTGTGAAATATTGACCAGGAAAAAAAAATCACTGGTTTTTCAGCGTATGCAACTGTTAGCCATACTATACGCAATTAAATAAGAATAGAATCGATAGAATAGACTAGATTTGTATCTAGTTTATTCTTAACAAAATTAAATTTTTTAAATTATAACTTAAAATTATATCGAAGTTTAAAAAATAAAATTACACATATAATTTTTTACATTTTACAAACGTAATATTTTTATTACGTAATTAAATTTGTAAAAATTTTATTTAACGAACAAAAAGAATTAGGGAATGGAAATGTTTCTTTTCCAATTTATGCAATATATTTTCATGCGAAACAATAATTTTAACAGCGATGAAATCTTGCAACTACGTATTGCAATTCTCAAATATAATCGACGTCTCTTGTAATCAATCTAATCGATCTAATATTGGGATATAACGTAAAATCACAGAATATCTCGTCTGTGGTAAAATCGTCAGTTTTAGACAGGAACATGATAGGAAACGTAGCAAGAAACTGCTTATTCAAAAACTGTCAACAAAAAAAAATAAAGACTATCGGTAAGACTTGTTTTTGAATTATCGAATACAATTTAAAACAGTGAGCATTATTTAAAAGAGTTATTACATATATGCACTTAATCATAAGCGTGATTTATTACAGACATTTCTCACCGGATTTAATGTTTTCTATTAAATGGTATTTACAATGATTTCCTCTGGGCCACGATTATATATGTCGTTCCTTGCATCTAATTGTATTTTTATTTTTGTAGTGATTATGATTACTTAAATCATGATGAATAACAGTAAAAATAAATTTAATAGATTCAAAGTGAACGAAACGTTTATACTGCTATGTTAAAAAGGGTCTAATTTGTTCACTTAATCAAGCTATTAATACCAGGTAGCACAAAAATAGTTTATCTATATGTATGTTATAAGAAAATCTTAATTACATGGAGCTGAAGATATAATAATTTATGTTTCGATTGTATGTGAAATCGTGTTTGATTTTTAAATACTGAAAGTCTTTTTTCTCATGTCATTTATCAAATCACCTTTTGATCAAATACGACCTGAATTAACACGGCAATATACAGTGCATTAAAATCACATTAAAATTAAAAATACATTAAAATATGATAGTAAGCGTGAAGTCATAGACAAGATAGATTAAACATGATGTCTTATAGAAACTCGTGTCATGCATTACCAACATGATAAAAAAAACCATTGGTTTTTTAGCACACTCTATATTTAAAGAACAGTGAATTGGAGAATTACGCATAAAACGATCAAAGTTTTTAAGTAGTAAATGCGCCAGAGATATGATGTGTGAAGTCCATTATGATTTGTTAAATTTTATCAAATTTTCAAATCATCCTACTGCATATCAAAAAGATCTGCATTTGTATTTTACAGATTCACGATAGTTTTTTGCATAATTGATTTATATTTATAATTTTAGAGCTATTAATATAAATAATTTATATTTCACGAAACATTTTTAAAAACAATTGTTAACTAAAGAAATCTTCAATTATTTGTTATTTTTTTATACAGATTTAAGTTAATTGGTCACGATCTGTCATCGCCAAATTTAATTTCTTTATTTACTTATATTATGTACGCAAATTTATGTTTAAATAATTTAACAGTTTTATTATAATTTTGCATTGAATATGACAAGTGACATAAATTCTATTATTGACTAAACTAAACGTTTCGTCAACTTTTCTTCTATCATAATTAAAATATTATTAGAGATTTTTTTATAAATCTTTGTTTAAATATAAAGACTCTTACTATATTATAATAATAGCAAAAATTTGTTATTTATTTAGAAAATAGACATCATCATATCATAAACATTTAATAAAAAATGCAGGCATATATATAGGTTGTTTTGTCTTGCAAAATCAACAAATCAAAATATGTTTTTACAAATAATTGAGTAGTAAGAGATATTATGTGGTGCAAATTATTTTTTTGTAATGATGAGAGGAAATTCCAAGATTAAATTTATGTTTTTAAATAGAAATATATATTTTTTCATTAACTAAGGGTAAGATAGATATAGAATTTGGTGTTTTAAAATATATCGAAAAAGATTCGAATGTTTTTTAAACTATCCGCGATTTATATTTAACTATAGATGAAAATTCAAATCAATCATTGAAAACAATAAGACTAATAGCTATAAAAGGATACTTTATTTATTGAAACAGACGAAATATATTCAGAATGGATCTGGTTTAATCAAAAAGGAGGTGTTCGGATCATACTGTTGCACGTTCGAGTATCTAAATGATGGGTATTCGTAAAAAATTATATTGATGTCACGGTAGTAAGAGAAGATTACTCCGAGTAAAAATACTGATTAAGACACCAGCAACTTCCGTCACAAACGTATCTCTGACGTTATAACGAATGAAGGAATGCACAATTATTCCATTACACCGATCGGAGCTTGTCTATCGATCGATGATTTGTTATAAAAATTAAAGTATCAACCGCGCAATACCGCCTTCTTTAGCCTCTTATACAGGATGTTATCTCAGGAACTTTCTCAAATTAAGGATTCTCAAAAGAGAAGGATATCTTTAGAAAGATAACGCAATACTTCCCCCGTTTTAGACTCGTTTTACTCCTGTAAAACGTACGCGTTTGAGTCGAGTGGGATATGTTATGTAGAGCTTTGTTCTTCTTCTTGTCTATTATACGATAATATTACTGGTTCTATTTAGTCTGTTCGGGGCTGATTGAAATTATTGAAAGTTGGATACAGCAGATCTGGATAGTTAGATGGGAGTCCTTTTAGACAGTTGCACACTCCACAGGTAGAGAATATACATTAATCCAAGTTCAATCGAGGCGTAGCCCAGGTATCGTAGGATGCTAAAGCCGGTTTCTTTCCAATCTCGGTGTCACCTTTGGTTTGTGTATTTGCTAATACGAGTGTCCATTTCCTTTAGGTCGGTTCGATATTGAGCTAAATTATTGGCAACGAGTGAAATTTGCAGTATACTGTCGTATAGTGTTCGTCTAACGATGTATAGTCTAAGGTTATATTTTGGAATATCGTATTGTAAGTATATTCTTTGGGATTGCTGCTAATTTTCATGATGCTGTTAGAAGAATGTTGTCTTTATCGCTCGATTATTAAGAGGCGTTGAATAAGTTTGGTATCGCATATAGTGTTTAGATCGATCGGTTCTTCTTACAATGTATCTGTTCGTGTTATCGAGAGAATATAAATCAGCCCCTGAATCATAAAAACCGCTACCCCGCATTTGTTCTTGATTTTGCTACTGCGTGTCTTCGGTAATTCTGCAAGACAGTCAGCACGAGTCGATAAGTAGTGACTAGGCCTGGTTCTTTGTCCAGTCGTTTTCTACAGTTGATATTGAAATATTCTGTATTTAGCTGCATATATTCCTGTTTAGATTCTAATATCACTTATTATTATTCCTACAAAGATATTTTGCTTCTGTGATATCGCGTACAATTTTTTAAGAATTCATTCGATGTCTTCGACTGATAGTACAGTTATATGATACATAATTCTTTGTGAATTGATTTGTGATCGCTATTGAAATCTTACTAATGGATAGAACGGTCTGTAAAGTCATCTCGTTGAAGAATGTAGAACAAGATTTGACGGATTTCTTAATATTATTTAATGTGCTTAATATTATTTAATGCTGCGAAAAGTGTCGGGTATTACGAGTTATGAGTGGAAAATTCTCTCTTTACCAAAAAAAAAGTATCGTGGTTACTGGAATTCTCGATATTGAGAATAATCGAGGTTTTCGCTAAGTTCTGCAGTTAAGTCTTCTATTGCAATGATTTAAGCTATCAAATGTACGTTGCCTTGGGTATTGGACAACAGTTTCAGACTTTCTCGGTGTAATTCTTCCAACGCGACAATGTTTGTATTGTCAAGTATATTTGTAATCATAGCAGTTTGGTTGTGTACTATATTAATTATGTCATTATTGGCAGTAAAAAGTTTATCTATGTTCTGGTTAATTAATTCGAGATCATCGTTGTCTGAGGTTCCAAGCAATATTTTTGACTCGCTGCCAAATTGCATTCAAAAGATCTCGCTTGTTTCTTATGTGCATTAATCGCTCAAATCTGATGACGATTTTTTCTAATTTATTAATCCTACTTCTTATGGCTTGTATTTCTGGCTCTAGGTGACAACTGGTTGTACGGCACTGTCTTTCGACATCTGTTATTCAGTTGATTTTGTTTGAATCAAGCGTGTTCTTTAGATCTATTGCAATTACAAATTTCAGTTCGCTATAGTATAAATGTACTGTTCCTATTGTGTCGACGAATATGTTGGAGCTTTCTAACGGAGTAATCTTAATGCTAAGCATGCTCAGTATGATGGTACTAAAGACTAAAATATACTTGTTCATCCTAAAACAGAGTGAAAGAGTTTTAGTCGGTTACCACATTGTTCGACCGTCTGGAAACTGAATGGTGTAATTAAGGGGTTTGGCCTCCGATATTCTAGCGAGTCCAAGCCATTCGGAATCTAAGAATTAATTCAATGTTAACTATTTCAAAGCGTGTAATGGAGGGGTCGTTTATACTGATTTTAATCTGGGGTTACTTTCGTTTATCGATCTCGTTAATTATCATTTTGTGCAGGGAATTTACCTAATTCAGTTCGTTATATTCGCCTAACATTTCTTTCGTGATTTATGGTCACAGGAAGCAGTTAAATTCGTCTTCTACTTTTCGTAGTCGATTATCAAGGATTCATTGTTGAACTCGAACGGAGCGTCGGGGTCAGGAAGTCGTTCTAGTAGGTTATCCAGAATTTCGTCTTCTATCTCGTTACCATTAGGATTCGGAATTTCTAAGTCGTGCATCAAATCGTCTAAGTCTTGAGTGATTATAAGGTGCATGCGGAATAGAACATTGACAGCTGTATTATCTTTTCCTTTCGTATTTTGTATATCATAGTCGTATTCTTCTAATTTTAGTTCTGTAGCCATTTAAGCGCCTGATGGTCCGTTAATTATGAATTTCCGTCCAAGGAGGTATTGCCGTAGTCGCTTAATAGTGCAAACAATCGCGAGCAATTCTTTTTCCGTGGTCGTGTAATTTTGCTTAGCTGAGTTAAACATTTCGGAAAATGTAACAACAAGGATGTCCGTTTTGAGGAAAGATAGCTCCGAGTCTGTCGTTCGATGCATCTATAGTTAATGTAAATAGTTTATTGTAGTCGGG
>CAJDYZ010007454.1:27098-37990 GCA_903986555.1 Heterotrigona itama
ATCTCCGTTACTCCGACTAATTGGGAGTCAGATTAATTAGGGAACTTCGGTTGAATTACATCTCGACCCACGGCTCCGCGGTCTACGGCCTCGGGAAAACGCGAACGGCGTTTCAATTCCGCAAGTAGACTCAAAGAAGGGGAATGGGTTCGGCAAGAATCGGCGGACGATTCCGGGGATTCGGGAAAAATTTTCCACATTCGTTCTGTCAATACATCATATAGATTGAATTTTCTTTCAATTTTCTACACACAGTGCGGGATTCGAAATGAACACAATTTTTTTTTGTATATAAATATGATCTAACATAATTATCCCCATCCTGAAACGTGTTACGGAATGAGGTTTACACATGTATATTCAAAATTTTCTATATTCATTCTGTCAATATATAATACCGATTATGTAGTCTTATTTTATTCTGCGAACGTGGGAAAGTATTAGATGACACTTTGCATACAATTTTAGATGATATCTGTATGCAAAGGAATTGTGTTCATTGTTCCCGTGTTCCCGGAGTTCAGAGTTCACTAGCTTCTTTCACTTGTACGAAGGGATTACAATAATAAATCTACATTACTCTTGACAGTGTGACAAAATGTCCGATATATGTACAGTGACTTTTATGTTCGATATTCTAAGAGACTAAATGTCGAGATTTTTGGAATTTTGTGGAGACAATAAATTTTTTGGCTCATTTCGAAGTTCTTCAAGCCACGTCGTCCATTTTGTAGATTCGATTGTGAAAAAGAATGTTTGTTTTTCCTGGGGGAAAAAAAACTTCATTTATTCACTCTCGATACACCTTCTTGAATTTCTATATTACGCGTATCATCATTGTATAACACGTTATTGCAAATCGCCACTGTGCATGTTACTTTTATACGTAGTCAACTATTTACGAAAACAGACTTGTTAATCCCTACTCAATTTGTCATCCACTCTCAAAATATTGACACTATAAGAAAAATATTACAAGAAAACTGACCGCGCCGATACATTGTACGTCTCTAGAAATTATAGCTCATTTGTCGGGCTAAAATTTCAATCGAGAAAATAGCAAAACTAAACCAGGTTGAATTTCCATGCCTAACAGCCGAAAAGACCAGCAAGATATTTGTCCAGAGACGTGAGAGTACAAATTCGACAGAAAGAACGTCGCGAACGATTTCAATTCATCGTCCGAATACAATGGCCATAAAGATCCAACCACTGTCGCCCATAGTTTTGGCCTCAATCGAGGCCAAAAAAGAGAACACATCAAAAATATGCATTCTCTTCAACGGTTAACGACAATCGTATTCGCAGTTTCGCTAGGTGAAACAACGACGACGAGATCGTATTGAACAGAAAGCGCGCATAAAACCGGGAAACGAAACCGCCGCGAATGAGAAGAAGGAACGAACAAAGGGAGCAGTCTCGAAGTGTGCTACGAGAACGCGAGATATATCGGAGAAGCTTGTAGACCTACGAACTATACAGATGTACAGGGTGGAAAGAAAAGTTTGTCCGTGGCTATCATAGAATTCTATATAGTCGATTTGATGGATGGTATACGTAAAAAAGCAAATTTTGATCCTGACTTTGAATTTCAAGATCAAGTTTCCCCTTTTGTACGAAGGTGAAACTTTCCTAGGGAACCATAAGTCGCCTGGAGAATGCAAGAAAGTCTTTTAACCGAAACTAAAATAGTTTAAAAATTGATCATGACTTTGAATTTCAAGGTCAATCGTATCCTATTCATCACGAAGGTAAAACTCTTTCAAGGAACAATAGATCACAACCTAATAGTTCTTTTGGAAAATGGCAAGAAAATATCTTGTTCCGTAAACACGTGGGTGCTAACAGCGACTTTATGATTATGATTATGAGGTTTCACTAACATTTGATTTATCATAGTTGTAGCATAAGTGTGAATCTGAATAGTCAAAACTAACAGATAAAGTTAACTGTTAACATTACTCGAAAGATAAACATTACACCCACGCATCCAGAATTATAAAGTCGCTGTTAGAACTCACGCGTCCGCAGTGTTTAAGAAACTTTTTTGCCATTTCTCAAGAGAGCTATTACGTTGCGACCCATGGTTCCTTGGAAAAGTTTTACCTACGTGACGAGTGGAATATAATAAAGAAAAGAAAAGGAAATTTTTTTCACCTTGAAATTCAAGATCAAGGCCAATTTTGCGTTAAATTTCAAGCTTCCTCACATGTATCTCTATCAAACCGAAGAGTTCATCTACGATAGCCACGATAGCCAGACAAACTTTTCTTTTCACCCTGTACAACGACATGGACGCAGTCTCTCGAAAGCAGAGCCGAGAGGAGGCCAGCGTGGCTAATGGCTGTGTCATTTCGCGAATCTACGAGCACATAAAACCGAAGGAGCTCGCTTGTATTCCAATTGCCCGGGCGACGTCTCGTTTGATCCCGGTCGCGAGAGCTATCCCAGAAGTACATACAAGTTTTCGTAAACGGGACGAGAGCTCGTTCTCTTCCGGTTGTTCCGATGCTCGGATTCCGATGCTTCAGACTGAGTTCCGTTGTACTGTAGTGTGCTGTGGAATTTCGATCGCGTGTAGGTTTACTGTGTTCTTCAATTATGATTGCCACCATGAAGAAGGAAATATCAAGCCATAGCGATAGATGCGTAATTACACATAATGTATAAGCAATCACTCGAATTCTCTTGATCACCCAAGTGAAATCGAATACATTGCACAGTAGATTCAGTAGGAAATGGAACATTCATCTACGCGGATCAACATCGTGTGATAATAAATTATATTTCCGTGCCTTTGTATCACGTCGTCCTAATTACTTATATTTCTCCAAGAGAAACGATTGTAATGTATGTTTCTTAAATAAAAAGGAATTACAATTGGACCGTGAATGTTTCTGGATTTGTGAGAAATTCGCAGAACGTATGTTTCTTTCAACGACAAGCAATTGTCGTCACAACAGAAATAATAATTGACAAAGTAGAAATTAAAAAAAAAAAAAAATAGTAATTGTCTCCCAAGGGACAGTAGTATAATTATTGAGTTATACTCCTGTGTTCTTGAACGTTGCGTTACGCTCTTTGAGGATGCCTTATCTACTAGTTTAGGAGCATAATCTACACGCTGCCTCGAAGTTTGTCGTAATTTCAAGTTTCCATCGAAACTCGAACGTTCCCGCGATAAATCAATGCGATGAACTTCTGCGCGATAAAATTCGGCTAAATCTACGGAACTTCAATTCAATAACATCGTAAACAGAGTAATGGCCACAATGGCTATTTGTAAGTGTCCGTTCGCACGTCAGTTGCCGCGAGGTGTAAACGTTTTGATAATTAGACAACGAGGTTCTCCTCGAGACAAGAGACAAGAGTTGTTCCGCGTCGAAGCGTTAACAACGCTGAACTGCGAGTAATACTGCGAAATTTCGACCGGTCGAACGCAACTCGAAATATTCCGGTTACAATCATAACCGGAACCATAAGGAGAAGGTAAACTTTCATCTGATAATCTAGCGTTCACTATCGGTGGTAATTCTAACTCTTTGCAAACTCGGCAAAGTTCCCTGCAAGGACAGCTAAAATTATAAAATTTTTTATAACCAACGATAAATTACAACGAATAATAAAAATTTCAAAAGAGGAGATTCTTGAAGTATCGTGTGTCAGTGTGACGCATATTATCATGGAATAATATTGTTCGAATAATTCGGGATAATTCACACAAATATATTATATATGTATCATTAACTTTTATATATTATACTTAACGAATGACTGTTTTAAACGAGTCACATATGAAAGAAATACAGAATCAAAAATCGGAAATTTCATGGAAAATTTAAACATTCAAATGGGATGATTATTTCCAATTATCGCCATTTTATTTTATTTGAAGTGATACTTCGCCCAATCGAACAGAAGTAGTATAGTACAATTATTTCTAAACACAGTGATCTAAAATACTTAGATCGATCATACATTGTATATTATGCACAAATATTTCTAAACTTAGCATATAATATATTATAAAATATAACACACCATAAAATTTGGCACTCAAATTTCTTATTATATACATCTTATTATATACATATATATGTTAAGAAGCTAGTATGATAAGAAATATTTCTAAACATCTCAGTGTATAATATATACAATATATATTAAATTTCTCATATTATATTATACAATATATAAAATTTCTTGGCACAAATATACTAAGAAAATATATACACTAATATACTAAGAACGATATACTAAAATAATATACACTAATATACTAAGTACAATTAATATATACACTATACCATAATATATACATAACTACAATATATACACTAATATACTAAGAATAATATACTGTCTAATATACTAAGAAAATATATACACTAATATACTAGGAATAATATATTAAGATAATATACACTAATATACTAAGAATAATATACTAAAATAATATATACTAATGTACTATATATACACCAATATACTAAGTACAATTAATATATATACTATACTACATATATATATATATATACACTAATATACTAAGAAAATATATACACTAATATACTAGGAATAATATACTAAGATAATATACACTAATATACTATATATACACCAATATGCTAAGTACAATTAATATATACACTATACCATAATATATACATAACTACAATATATACACTAATATAATAAGAAAAAGATACTAATATAATATATACTAATATACTACATGTATACAAATATACAAAGTACAATTAATATATACACTATTATATACACTAATATATACACTAATATTCTAAGAATAATATACTAATATATCTAATATACTAAGAAAATATATACACTAATATACTAAGAAATATTTCTAGATACCTAATACGTTATAAAATTCTGTACAAAAATTTCTCAGTACGTTAATACTAATATATTGCTCTCTCAGATTAAGAGGTAATTTCTTGCTATTTTTCTTCTCTAGAACATAATGTGCTACAGGACTGCAGTTACTTTCGAACAACTATCGCGCCTTTGTCTCCGAATGCAGAGAGGCAGACCTCAGGTTAGAAAAAAGGAAGGCTAGCGACAGAGGAGCAAATGACAAACAGCTGGATGCTCGTCGGCGTCACGGACGTGTGTAATCACGGTGTAATCACGGTGAAACGGGAGTCACGTCCCCGGCAAGGTGTAAAAACGAAGCCGTTTGCCAATCGATGCCACCAGATCGATAAAAATCCGCCGCGAGGGAGATTCGGTCTCAGTCGTGCCGCGCCCTCACCCTTTGTGCCATTGTTTCTTCGTTCGCGGATCGTTGCCGCGATCTGTTTGGCCGGATTCCTCACCGAGCTTTTTATCCACGGGCGTGTAAAAGGCCTGGTAAATTTACAGAGGAGGGAGGAGTCGAAACGACTCGACTCGCCGTGGTACTCGACGAGAGGCGACATTCGAATCTGGCTGTTGTCCAGCCCTCCAAGACTCACTCGCCGTTGATTTTGTTAAAAACAACGGGGATCGTTGCCTCGTCGAATTTCAATCGTTCCTCCGCTCTCGAAATGTAAATCAAAGGAAATAATTCACCACTGCCGGTGGAAAGTTGTACCTTCTATTTACTTGTATTGATTTAAAATTCGCGCAAGTATATTCTACTTTTGCCTTGAAAAGGCTTTATCGTTCGTCCGTAAGTTGTGTCGAAGGATGATTTATTGAAAGAAGAGGGAAATCAAGGATTTTTAATAAACACGAATTGTTTCGTCGAAGAAAGATTTTACGACACTGCTGACTTACACGTATATGTTCAAACGTTAAAATCAATCAATTGAAAGAATGCCTGAGACATGAGTGAAAGTTGCAATGAAAAATAAACGAGATTTTAGCACACGTTACAAATCGTTTGCTAGTGTTGTGTGTTCTTCTGTTTTTAAAAATCTTTTCTTTCTTAACAGATACAGTGACGTTAAACTCTTGAGTTGAGTGTGATGTATATGAGACTATTGTGATACACGTGTGCTTATATATTATAGTTATACCTTTTTTAGTACAGTAAAAGAGAAATTTTGCAGAATTGGTAATTTTCATCATCAGTCGATAGCTCTAGCCTGAAAACTCAATTTTCGCTGCTGTTTTCAAAGCATATAACGCACGTAAGAATATATATATATATATATATATATATATATATATATATATATTTTTTTTTTACATATTATATTTATATATATAAAACGCAACATGCGTGTATTTATACAATACTTTTCCGAGAAATTTTGCAGAAAATTGGTAATTTTCGCGAGCAGTTGGCAACCTGAGTTTTGGCGGCGAAGACTTAATTTTCGCGATAAAGCGGCTCCGTTGCTAATCGAGTACGGCGAGTAGATTGTTAGGTGAATTTCATTGGAATCTCGGGAGGGGTTATCGCACGTTTTGAAAGACGTGAACACTGCAGATGAACATTTACCGGCAATAACGATGCAGCAACATCGTTTTACCACAGCGGCGATATAATATCAACGGCGATAGCGTTCCAACCGGCGGAACCATTCAACCGGAAATGCTGCATCGCGATGCCTTTCCGAAAATCAACGAGAATATAGCGTGTTGATAGAGACGGGAGCGTGTACGAGAGATACGCGAACGTGGTAATGTCGTTGCAAATGGAATAAAGACGATACCCGAGACGAAATCTCGACGTGAAAACGGCTGGATTGCATTTATGTGTGTGTGTAATCTACGTGGATAAATAATCGATAAATAAGTATTACATTGATGACCATGAAAGTTAAGAGAATATTTTTGTTAATGAAATTATATCTAACTAGGACTTTCCTGAAAACGAGGAAAAATTCGTGAATGTGTATTTGTGGAAAATTAAGAGTTGCAAAAATGTAATACATATAATACATACGATATAGGAAAGTACTTAGATAAAATATACGAAATAGGGTATATTTTAGAATGCATAGAAATTCTAAAAATGAAGTACGTAAAATTCGCATATTATGTTCAACAATGTTACAAAAATCGTATCACAGCACGAATTTGTTATACGATACTTCGTGTTTACTATGATATACGTAATTCACAACTGACTGATACAGTGAAATTAAAATTTTGCATCAACCATGGTAGAGATATACCTACTTTAAAGAGTTAGAGTTGTCATCTAATAGTTGTTAGATAGAAATTTTGATAAACAAGGAAATACCATTGTGAATAAAAGATAATATTTATAAAAAGGAATAATATTAGCGAGTAGTGGGAATAACATTGGTGAACAAATAAATTCTCGAGGTCAAGTGGACTTTTATACGTCTTTATGTAAGTTCTTTTACTACATTCTATCATATTTTTCACTTAAAAATTTCGTTTCACTTAAAAATTCTCGAGGTCAAGTGGACTTTTATACGTCTTTATGTAAGTTCTTTTACTACATTCTATCATATTTTTCACTTAAAAATTTCTGACAATGTTCATCCGTTTTGCTAATAATAAGTTGCACAATCATCAAACTGTGATTCTCTGGATTCGTCAATCCCACGTTTCATTACTCAGCGAATCCGTAGATACATTTAATACAGTCACCGTAGAGTGAATAAACAAATAATTGAAAATAAAAATTTCACTTCTGCAAGCCAGCGGAACATTACGAACGAAGCGTTTCGATAATATTGTTATTATTTGAAGCATTTCCCGCGGTTAATATAAATTACATCGGGATATCAATTAAAATTCAGGGGTTCGTACGCACGTGCAATTATTAGATGCTCGTTGAATTTTAATTAATAATCGTTCCCCCGTGCGGATATTATCACGATTGAAAATCGATCGACGTAGCGAAGTAACGATTTAAAAAAAAAAAAAAAAAAAAACAAAGAGGAGCTTTCGTTTCTTTTTTTTTTTTTTTTGCAATAACGAAAAGTGAGAGACAATTCGAATTCATGGAAATTTAGTTTGGCCGACTGAATAAAATCGTTGGAGTTCCCTCTGGGCGAGGTGAGACGCACTTCCTTTTAAAGCATTATGGAGGAATCATGGAGCGACAGCTTATCGCGATGGTGGCAAAAAATGGTCGCAGGAAAAGGGACAATCGGAGGATAAACCCGTGAAACTCAATTAAACGCTCTACATCCGAGTTTCATTGAACAGTCTCCTCCTCGATTGCCTCCGTTAGCTTTCATTTCCTTTCTTATCATTTCCTTCCCTTCCCTTCGTTCCGTTTCTTCCGTTTCACTTGCAATTTACACGCGCGCAACACATTCACATTGCACGTTCGTGCAACGTCTCCGAAGCTGAAAATATGGAATAATGTTCAGTTTGTTTCTCGCCGTTAGTTTCGTCGAGAGGAACGAAAATTTCGTTCGGCGAAATTAATTAAATTCGCGTTAACGCGCGGATGAGCAAGTTTTTAAGGAACCGTTGAAGTTGTTGAAATTTTAGCATTTAGCAAGCAGGAATTCGTCTGCAGCATCCTGTGTAGCTGGTAAAATATGCAAATTGAATTCATTCGGTTCGACCTTCTGTCGATTACTCCGCAGTTCAGCTCGAAATTCGTGCACGTTTAATCCTCACGCGTGTATCGTTGCATTAACTATGTAGCAGCCCGGTAACTGTATAGTAATCTCTGATAGATTACCAAAACTTCGGGATAGGGAGATCGATAATGAAATTTTGGAGATTTGGATTGAAATTTGAAAAATTAATTTTTAGAAATTAAGCAGTTTCGTTCTAAAATTTCGGAATATATAATATATGACTCGTAACTTGCATTCTTTATCGCAGTTGAATTAAAATTAAAAATTAAAACTTCTGTTCAAATCAGCTGTAAATTATTCCAATCGTCAATGAGTCAATCATCAGACATCGTATCGAAGATCAGCCTCGAATAAGAAAAATCCTCTCCAAATTTATATTATTATTATTATTATTATTATTATTTTCTCCAAAGTTTCATCGCGATTCCAAACGAAATCCCTTTGCCCGAAAGCTAGCGAATTGAAGGTTAAAAGAAACACGAGATGTTGGAGAGGCAGCGCGATGACTTAATTCCGTGGCCATTAGAGAGAAAGTATGAAACGACATCCCAATGATACGTCCTGTATCGTGAAAGTTCCGTTTGTTAAAGTCGAAAATGCAAACTGCTGACGCGTCGACGAACGCATAACGACGTTGTCGTATCGGAGAGATTAACGAGGCTGCATATCAATCAGCGGATGTGCTTCTGCCGTTAATGTCTGCAAGAGAGAGAGAGAGAGAGAGAGAGAGAGAGAGAGAGAGAGGATCAATCGACGAGTATTCACTTCCACTTGAAATGATTCATTCGGCAGAGAAACGCATTAAGCTACATACTTTGTTAAGCAGCTCTCTTTTTTTTTTTTTTGCGAATCGATAAATAGCGCGATGCACGGACACCGATAAAAATCGCGCGACGTTTATGATGTACAACGGCTATAAATAGCAGTTTCGATGTCCCGTCGGGTCTCGAGGATTATATTTCTCCAAGTAAAAATTTAACGAAGTTACACGCAAGTGGAATTTGTACGTTCCTCAAGCCGGGCAAGTGGAATTTATCGTTCCATGTACCGAGCTGAAAGAGTGGAATTAAATCGAGCGAATGGAATTTGTGAATTTTTCAACTGAGGAATTTCTCCTCTCGCCCGGTGAATGAAATTTGTTAGTTATTCGTTCGTTTTCAAATCAAGCAGCAACTTGTTAACCGGTGAAATTTGTACATCGAGCAATGGGTCGTTTTGTTGCTCAATCGTGTTGACGATTTTTCAATTTTTTAAACGACAAAGTTCAGAAATTGATAGAGCGTATTGTTATAGAAAGTTTCCAAAATGAAATGTAGAATGTTTCGTTAACGAATATAAATATATGTGCAAATAATTTTTGTACGTTTCTGATGTTATCGAGGTATGATAATGTAGGAAGTTCCCAACTGAAGAATACTGAAAGTAGATATGATCGAGCATGGGTCGGCCACTACGTCTGCGATACAACAACGCATTCTACTTGCATCTTTCTATCTTATCCATTCTATTGTACCAACAGTTGGACAGTTATATTTCATTAATACCAACAGAAGGACAGAATAAACACATGGAACAGCAATCAGAGAATTTGTTGAAACTTTCTAACGCATAAAATTAATACATTTCTCTGTGAAAGAAGAATGAATGGATAATAAAGAGATGTAATTATCAATTGCATAAGTATACGTTTAAATTCGAAAATTAATTAGTTTTAATTAGTTTTTTATGTTAATTAGAACTGATGGTTTTAGAAATGATCTAATACTCTAAGATTAAATGTCAAGTAAGGAAATATTCTTCTTTGGAAATAGATTAGTCTCTTTTGCACTAGAATGCACTGAAATACCGATCGTGAGATGAAAATCCGAGATGAGTTTTCGTACTATCTGCAGCTAGAGGTAGTGAGTTGATTGAATCACAGAAGGTTCCTTCTTCCAAATTTAAAAATATCGTATTTATTTAAATTAGAAGAATGTCCATTCGATTTCTAAATTACGACTCTCTTTAAATTTATATTACGATTATAAAAATAAGAATCATCATATTACTATTTCGCGTTCCGTTTCTTCAATTGCATTCATGAAAATACGAATTTCGAAATATAATATCCCTCGTGATATTTAATAAAAATTAAATTGCGAGAACGTGGATTACCAGTAACTAATCGCGAAAAAATACATTCTCATTGTACATAAAGCAACGTAAATTTTAAAATACAATCCTTCCGATCTACTCTTGGATTCCATTCTTGAATTACATTCGTAAAAGAAAATCAATAAATTTAGTTAGACGAAAAAGTAAGAAAAACTACATTTTCAGACTTAATCGACAGATACGTAACATTGAAAAAAAAAAAAAAAA
>CAJDYZ010007457.1:13915-24838 GCA_903986555.1 Heterotrigona itama
TTTTTTAAAATACGAGCACTTTCAACGATGCTAACGTTGTTATCCGATTACCGACGGAGCGTGTCGCGCGTACGTTTGAATTTCACACAACAAGTATATACTTAAGTACTTACGAATAACCTGTTCGAGGGAATTGACTTCTTTTTTCGGACGGACAATTTGTATATAATACTTTTCTGTTGAATAAAACGTATAACTCTTTCGTTGTGTCATTAGGCACAAAAAGGTTCGCTATGAAAGAGATATTAACGAAGAACTTTGCGATAGCGTATGGCAGAGTCTTCCGAAATATGAGATCGAATCGAAATGTATACGATATTTATGAGCACGCTCACGACATATTCGGGATTAATGGAAATGTATTTTGTCGTGTCACGGTGCCATCTATTTCGTCAGTATTATATCCGCGTAAGAGTACTGTCGCGTGTTAGTATACATATAACCTTCGGATACTATGCCAAGAGTATTGCGTATTGTACATCGTTCCTTGTAGTACCCTGACCGAGGCCAATACACGTACACGGATGAATGTAGGTACACGGACTATTGAGGCTCGTAGGCGTATTTGGTTACACTGTTCTCTAGCGAACGTTCACAAATGTAAGATTGTGTTTCTGAGATCAATGTAACCCAGATACCGTGCCGAATCAACAAGTACATATCGTGTTGTCGATACATAATGTGGATCATTGATGGGTGGAGACGGTGGAGAGACAAGATGGGTGGATATGTTAGAATGATTGAAGGAAATTCCACGCGCGATGATGGAATTAAAAAAATTGCAAATATTTCCCGTCTGGCGAGCATGAAATATCGCAGCCACTGTTAAACATCGGGCGAGAGAACCAAGTGACAAAAACCGATTTTAAAAACGTAACAGAAGTCCATAGATGAATGGTGAGCAACGAGACGTAAAGTCTGGAATGTTTGTCGATTTTATCGCGACCGTCGAAGGGTTAATTTAATTACATTGACCGGTACGAGCATCAATCTCTTTTTTTTCCCACCCTTTCGTGCCCCTTTCTTCGTTTCTTTCCTGGCGTGACATTGTTGCTACGTGTACAATCGCGTCAATTTTTTTTTATTTTTTTGCTGCCATTACATTTACCTCCCCCTATATATCTATCGGGGCACACGACAGGGACGCACTCATACCAAAGCCGGAAAAACATTGGCTGCACTTTCTGCATCGTCGTCTCGTTGATCCGTACGTGTCACGTAGGTGGCCACGGTATACGTACACACATCCTGATACCGAGTTTCGGGAATAATGGCGGTACTGCGTCCTGCCGTCGATTCATTTTTACCCAATTTCACGCACCGGTACACCGCGACCCATCCTCCTAGTCCCGCACGTACCCCCGCAACATCGCGCTTCACCCCCAAATCTCTTTCGAAATCGTCTCTGTTATCTGTTCTTTTTTCTTTCTTTTTGTTCTTTTTTCTTTCTTTTTGTTCTTTTTTTCCTCCCTCTGGTGATTTGTCTGTCGCTTTTCCTCCCGCGTTTCTCTGTTTCTTTCGAGCCAACCCTCGTGGCGGTTCCTCGTCGAAAACCGCGTTTTCGCTCTTAATTTTCATCGCGTGAGAACGCACCCTGTTTTTGGCATCGTGGTTTATTTTCGCGGTGCACCTTCATCGTGTACGTGTAATGCGTTTTTCAATTGCGCGCCACCGGATCTGCTACCCTCGCGTTCCCCATCCTCTGCCCCGCGATCCCGATAGAATTTACTCGCCGCGTGCACGGCTCCGCTTCAGCACGCATCCGCCGGTTCTCTTTGTGTTGGTTAAAACGAACGCAAGCGCCTGCATTTTAATGTACTTTGCGTAAATTCGTTTCGCCGAAATATCGTTCACTTCGTTTGTCATGCGGTGGTTCCGCCCGGATGCATTGCTGTTTCAAGTGAATATATATATATATTTATTTCTTGTCAAAACTAGACAATTGACAATAAATTACAAAATTACTTAATCTGAATAGTGAGTACCGATGAATATCGAAGTACAGCTTCGTGGTCTGACGATTGTCGATTGTCCTTTTGCCTTGATTTAGGGATATATTTATGATAGTGTTGGTAGAAATACATATAAGTGGTTCTACGTGGAGGGGATGATTCTAGAAATCATAATCAAGTTTCAAATTATTTTCACACCTTGTTTCTTGCCAAATCGTTGCCTAAGGATATCAATGGGTATGGATAATTACAAACTTATCTACCTTCGTTGGTTAGAAGAAACTGAGACAAGTGAATGAAAAATACGTATAGATTTCAAGATACATACGAATGAAAACGATCTTCGGATTTCTGATAATAAGGGGTATGTGTCAGGAATCTGAGAATGACCGAATTAGGTAGAGTATCTGCAAATTGCCGATGTAAAAACGTGATGGCGCGATATATGCGAATTATACATTATACCGGCAGTGTATTACATATATACATATTGCTATATACAGCGTGTTATATTCGAGTCTGTATTCCTCTTTCTCGTCCCGATTCTCTTTTTCTATCTACGAGTACAGGCTCTCTTGGCGACCATAACACATTCATATTAAATCGAGAATTTATGCAAGCTCATTGCCGGAGACAAAGTGCAGCTGGCGTGTCCGGCTCCTCTCGTCGTTCGTTCAATTTCTCTGATCTTGCATCTCGTCTTGCGGCAATTTTCTTCAATTTCGCCGGCGGAACAGGCCAGGAAAAATCATCGGGTTGTTGTTCGAAAACGTATAACATTACGGTAGATCACATGGTCTTGTTATCGTCGCGGCTTTGCCCGGCGGTTTATTCGATTCCCGGCCCCGTCAACATGTCGTAATGAGATTTAGTTGCAACGGTCGCGATATCCCTTGCTCGATGTAATTGTAGCAGGTAACGTTGCGTAAAGCATGCCAGAGGTAATTAATAATTTTACATTAATTATGCAACGGTATGGCTCAACGTTCTAATTAACGTCGCGCGCCACGGATAAATGCACCCCGTATTTTTCTATAAATTTCGCCGGGCTTCAGGTTGAACGTGATTCGACTGGCTGCGCGATTCGTTTAGTCAATTTCCAGATTTTCATCGCGTTCACCCGTATTTTTGTGTAAGTGTGTGTAACCCGTGCAACGTGGTATCAGGCATCCCGATGCTGGCTCCCCGTCCGATTCTCTTTTGCTAATTTCGCGGATTCGACCTAACAGCCGGCTGATAAATTATCCAATTTGCGCAACTTGGCGGTATGTACCGCGGATGAAAATTATTTATGCCGCGCGAAGCTGACGAAAAAAATTTCGTACGCAAGGCCCCGGTTAAATGTGACGCGATACGACCTCACTTTTAGCCACATTTACGAATCCGTGTTCGCGTGATAACGCCGAGACGAAAATATACCGAGCGCGAGAGGGAGACGCGGTTTTTTTCCTATTTTCTTCCCTGCCGCTCATTTTTTCGGGGAGAGGGGGGAGGAAACACCTTGTTGTCGGTGTTTGCCTTCGTAAACCTGCGCCGCGTGTCGGGAACTTTCTCTTCTCGAGACAGCCAGAGATTCAAGCGCCGGGTTGTGAATGGCGGACCACTCGAAAACGTAAAATCAGCCGTGCGGTCAAGTTACGCAAGTCGGGGACGAAAGAAAAAGTGTGAAACGGACGACGGAGAAAGGAGGGAGAGAAAGGACACGGCGCGTTGAATGAAATTGCGAAATGAAATAGAGATATTACAGGTATTTCTCTGTATCGTCGATGACAAAGCGGCGACGGGACTTTTAATTAATTAAAAGTGAGCAGCAGCAGCAGCAGCAGCAGATGCCGTAAGCGTGCGAGGCCGTTCCCAATTTTCGCGCAATTATACCCGTTGTCCGCAGTTTTGTAGGACACTTTCCGTGACTAACGGGTAAACGCCATTGTTGCCCAGTGGAAATGGATTGATGGAAACAATAGGCGGGACAGGGAAAAAGTGGGGTTAGCCGGACAGAGAGAAAGGGGTAAAGAGAGCTCGGTCATGTCACCACCGGCCAGTATCAATTATTTTCAAATTACGAATTTCACCGTAGCATAGTACAATTGATTTATCCGTGTCGTCCGAGTATAGACGATGCAATTGATCCCTGTCGTTCCCTCTATGGATCGCGTTGCATCGCGCCGAGAGAGACGCGTCATTTTTTTTTTTTTTTTTTTTTTTTTAACCCTCGCCTCTCTCGCTTCTCGATGTCTCTCTGCTGGCGTACACTAGAACGTGTTTCAGCTTTTCAAAGCCTTCGCTCTGGCGTACGTGGTATTTGATAATCGCTGCGTACTTAGGTACTTAGGTGCCTAACTCTTTTTTCACGTTATCTTTCCGCGGCGAAAATTTGCACGAGGTGCATAACAGGATTCTGCAGCACGTGAAGGGTCGATAGAATCTACGAGAGCAGTAAAATACGAGAATAAGAGACACGATTCGCTCCTCGACGTATGCACTCGTATATATACCCGTGGAAAATGTCTTGCTTTCATTCGGTGAAGCTCGTGCGCCAGGGAGATTGGATCTACGAGGCAGTCAATGAACGTATAAACGTATATGCGAGTCGGAATATTTTAAACGAACGTAATGTTAATATAATGAGGCAAACGGGGGGGGGAGGGGGAGGGGGAGGAGAAGGTATAGTATCTCTCGACCTCGATTCCGCTGAAACACCACGTGATGGAATAACGTGGAAAGGCACGGGCACACCGGTGCCCGAGAAACTTGAAACTCGCTTCGTGCCGATAAAGTTGCCAGATTGATCGAATCTATTCCACGATCCATGTTCCGATCGTTCTGCTAAATATTAATGTATTGTAATTCTAACTCGAGATCCGCAGCGTAAACGTGCGCTCGCCGTGCGATCTGGAAACTTGATTCTCTCACGCTCTCGACGTTTTCGTGTTCGAATTGCAATCGAGTTGATATCGCGATGAAACGCGGGATTTTCGTTTGGAAGATTCAATTCGTTCGAAAATCGACTGACAAAGTTCTGTTTGAATTGCAGCGTGCAGCTTGCGAGGAAATCGAAATGGTCGAGCTGTGCGGAACCGGACAACCGACTTCAGCGATGGGAGTGATGGGGATCGGTTCGGTAGTGTCCGCGGCGACGTCGTCCTCGTCCTCGTCGACGACGACCACGGCAGCCTCGTCGTCCGCGTCCGGGCGTGCCGGCGTCTTAGAAACGCAAGTTCGTGGCCAGTGGTATCGCGTGTTCGTCTCGTTGGAGGACGATTATCTGAGCATCTCGTTGGACGAGAGCTGCGAGACCAGCAACAACGCCCTGAACAACGGTAACATAAACAACAACAACGTGGACAGCCTGAACGATCCGGACGTGCCGGACTCGGTGGCCAATCAGAAACGTATCGTGCGCGTGGTGAAAAGCGACAACAACGGCCTCGGCATCTCGATCAAGGGTGGCAAAGAGAACAAAATGCCGATCCTCATCTCGAAGATCTTCAAGGGGATGGCCGCGGACGCGACGGAGCAGCTGTACGTGGGCGACGCTATTCTGGCTGTAAACGGGGAGGATCTGCGCGAGGCGACCCACGACGAAGCGGTGAAGGCGCTCAAGAGGGCTGGCAAGGTCGTCGAGCTGGAAGGTGAGTGAATTGTCAAACGATCCTCTTTCATTTGCATGTTTCTTCGCCGACTGAGACACTGGTCGGACCGGTATCTACGTGCCTTTATTCGGAGATATCCTTCAGACGGAAAAATATCCCATTTCGTTTCGCGATATATATATATATATATATATATAATATAAATATATAATATATATATATATATATATATATATATTCCGTATATATTTGATGATCATTGGCGCGTGAAAAGATGTACGAGCGAGATGAACAATTTAATCCACGATGACAGAGAGAAGCAATCGGAACGATTAGTCTCGCGACGCGTTGAGCAACGCGACGATTACGTACAGAGGTAGATGATAAATTTCTAAATGTCACGTGTAACGTGTTTTCTCCTCGGCGATACTCTGACAAAGTATTATTTCCCCGTCCGTTTTCTTTCGACGCTCTCGGCAGTCGTCTCGACAAGTGTATTTAACGCATCCACGTCCCCGTAAATAACGGACCTCTGGTTTCTTAACTGAATTCGATGAAACGAATTAAACCGGGAGAGCGTCGACGGTTCCCGTGTTTCCTTTGAGCGGTAATTCGCAGATAATTAATAGCCGGGCCGCGTTAGCGAAATCAGGATGCCCGGGCGCATCGAGTCCTGCACAGGAACTCGGCGGAAGTCTCGATTCGTGGAAACGTGAGCGTAAACGCAAACGCAGATTCGTTTAGTCGCGCGTCGCTTGAAGCGCTGAAACGTTCAACCGGAACTAGAAGTAGCTAGGTTAGCAAGCTCGACGACGATGACGACGACGACGACGACGACGACGACGACGATGCTGGGCCGACGAGTTTAGGGGGACATTAACGAGGTTTTCGCTCCAATTAGCTCAGAGTACACGGCGCATTAAGTTTCGCAGGTAGAGATTCCTGCCAGTTTCTGCAGGTCGTTTTAATATCGAATTCCTCGTCTTTGAACGGGGATTCGTGCCATTTGTGCGGCACTCGCGTTATTTCGAATCCGAGTCACTGTATCGCGGAGGTGATTCTCGCGAGGAAGCGGGCACGACAAAAGTGGCAGATCGAGGGACAGAGAAAGAGAAATAACGAAAGGAAGAGAGAGCATGATTGTGTCCGAAAGAGAGCTTTTAGCCTGATTAATGCACTAGTTTGAGAACGTTCTTTTCTTTTCTTTTTTTTCTTTTTTCTTTCGCGGCCGTTCTTCGAGGTGATAAGCGTTGTCGAGAGGAGGAAGGAAAAACTCGACGTTGCTCTTTCACCGTTTTCGGATTCGAGCCAGAGTAGAGGACGGAAATCAGTCTGATTTTGCAGTTTCCGCGCGAGTTCTCGCGGCATCGTACACCGCCTCCAGATGTACTATTATCAAAAAGTGTGAGACTGAAAGAAGCAACGCGGGGTGAAAGGTCGGCGAGAAAATGTGTACGGTGCTGCCTGGAGCGTTAAATGGCGCCTCACTTCTCTTCTCCTGGCTTTCTCGCTCTCTCTCTCTCTCTCTTTCTATTCGTCTTTCTTTCCTAGTTTCCCCCATCGTATTTGCAGGTTCTTTCTCTCTTCTCTCCCCGCTGCTGCTCCTCTCTTTTTTTTTTCTCTACCACCTTTTCTTTCCACGCTTTTATTTTACTTCCTTTGTGACTGGCTATCGTTTGTTTCTCGTACGAATCTGCTACGAGCGACACAAGCCTGCCCAGTGAAGCGCGACGTGCGCTCTCTCGTTGCACATGCTCGTGTCCGCCTGCACTTTGCATTTAACGTTCTCCTGCCGATCCGCGACACGTGTACATGTATATGTACACATCTCTCTGTACATGACTACGCGTACGTACGTACATACATACATACATACATACATACATACATACATACATACATGCATACACATACCGCGTACCAATACCGAGGGAGGGGGTCACGTCCGTGTGCAGCAACGTTGCACCGCTTCGGGGCTTTCAGAGCTGGCTGGCTTGGCAGCTCTGGCGCGCGATTGTATGCACGCGAACGCACCTGCACCGTTATTTTCCTCCTCGTGTCTGAAAAGCTCGCGCAACCAAAAATTCGGCGGGAGAACGGGCTCGTTATTGAGCTATTTTCGGTCCCGTCCGTTTACCGAAATCCGTTCCCCAACCGATGAAACTCGCCCGCTGTGAATGACCGGCTTCGACAGCTCGTTGCGTTTCGCATAATCGCGCGCGCGGTTTTCACGGAAAATTCTCGTCTCGCTCGCGCGTGCAATTCCAGGCCAGGAATAATACTACACCGGCGTATGTTCGTTCCTTCCCACTCCCTTCCACCGGCTGCGGTCCTTTCCCTTTTTGAAAATTTGGTAAATCGACGTCGAACAATTGTACGAGCGTATATTGCAGGAACAGTTTGCGGACTGCCGGAAAATTTAGTGAAATGGATCAGTGGTTCGTTATCGTTTCTGTCTTTTAATCGTTTTAGCACCGCGGTTTTACTGCGATCGCGTTGCTCAAATTTTATATCGAATAGCGTCACAGCGTTCGTCACGATTGTCAATGTATATACAATACGCTCGGTCCTATTTCTCCTTAATTACTTTCTCCTCGATTCACGTGCATATGCAAACAGGCAATTTTTATTTTTTTTTTTATCGTGTTGCTTGGCATTTTTCAACATCAAAGAAGCGCTATCGCGCCGCACGGCACTGTTCAACGCGGTTTTTAAAAATAGTCGCATTAATGGTGGCATTAAAACGGTTAACTATTAAAATCCCTCGGAAGAACCGATCTCTTCCGCTTAACGAATGCTTTGCGTTTCCTCCGAGTCACGACCGATATCGAATTTTGCTTCGTGTTTCACGTCGAAAAGGTAGCGTCGAACGAAACCTCCGAAAGGCACGGTTTCCAAAGTACAAAGAGAGAGAGAGAGAGAGAGAGAGAGAGAGTTTCTGCGCGTTCCACTCGCTGGATGTTACCCTCCGACCGGCGACATCTCGCTGCCTGACAGCTTTTCTTTTATTCAGACGCTTTCGGTACGATTTCTCGTGGCACGTAGCGCACGCCTTGCGTCGCACGTGCAACGTTCTTCCTTTTCTCTTACTTTTCCCCTCCCCGGTTTTCTCGATCCCCTCGCTTTTTCCATCACGACCGGTCGCCAGTTTTCACGTGGGTGATGCGAGGAATGCGATACTCGGAGCTGGCCTGTAGGTGTCCGCGCGAACGTGAGATGCAAAAGAGCGTCGGAGGACGCACGATCGCGTGGGCGGCCAAGCCCGAGAATCGAAAGAAGAAGGAGAGACAGTAACGAGTGGAGGAGCGCTGCGTTTGGAAGAGAGAACGCGATTGAAAGTCTGGGAAGAAAAGAAAGAGTGGATTACTGGTTGATCCAGCGTGTCATGGAGATCGACTGGATGTGGCGGATGACAGAGGAGGAGAGGAGGAGTGACACAAGGAAGACGATAGAGAGAGGATAGAGAGAGGATGGTGCGAGAGACTTGGAATACGTTAGCCGAGGAGGATTTTCATCGGGTGGACCCGGCTGTGTGTCTCGTTTAAGCGAGAGTTCGCCGAAAACTTCCGGCTCCGCGGGATAAAATTGCAGTCAAGTTGGCCCCATCAGGTTGACAAAGTTTCGGAAAAGGGCTCGCCTCGGCCGAGCCTTCGAGTCGAATAGAAGTTACTACCCTGCCTGATAAACGAAGTCGAATTTATTGCCGCTTCCAGATTTATCCTGATTTATTGTATCGATCCCCTTTCTTTCGAGCCTCTCCCTTCCTTTTTTCTTCGACTTCGCCCCTCGACGCGACTTCCTCCTCGGCGTGTATGAACGGTCTTCGACGGGCAAGATTGATTCGATCCTGATTTTCGTACAGAGTTCTACGACTCACGCCGGCGACTCCTCGAGTTTTTATCGTACGCAGGAAACAGAGGAAAGTTTCTTCCGATCCGCTGGATCGTCCGCCATTCGATTTACGCTCCGGCAGATATCCGCCCTCTTCGTCGAAGACGGAGCGCGATATTTTAAGAAACTTGCGACGCAGGCAGGTTAAGGATACATTTAATAAGACTAGTCTGCAATAACGATTTAATTCAATTCAGTTTTAATTCGAATGTTTCATTGAACTCTTTCAACTAATATATAACAATAATTCAGCTGAGCGAAGATTCTCAAATTTTCTTTCTCTGAACTCTTCAACAATTCGCGTGGAGATACTTCCTTCGTACATCTTCTATCTCACGTTCGCAATTTATTCGCGCGTTCGCAAATCATTTCTCGTTGGCCAGCAATATCGCAGCGCGGACGGTTCTAAATCGCACATCGTCCGCGCGAGTTCTCTAACGCTGGCGCGGTATGGATTAGCAGGGGGGGTTGAAAAATTCGCGGGCCCGCTCGATATCACTTCTGCCGTAAGAGATCTCCTTACGGCTTCGCGTGACTTTTCTTCGCGGTTATCTATTCACCGACAATCTGAACGTCGGATCTGCTGAATTCCGTCCGTGAAATATCACGTGGCCTTGATTATGGATCGTCTGGCGGAGGCACACGATCCACATTCCCTTGTACCCTTGGCGCGTTGCTCGGCTCGGCGATCCACGCGATCGTCGGAATCAAACGATTTCAATATAGCGTGCTTGTGTTACCGGATTGGGTTGCTCGGCCGATTCTTGCACGCCCACGGTTTACATAAGAGTACCTGTTAATACGGATCCGGCAGGTGATACTCGTTACTCGCGATGACGACGCGACTGGCGTTGATCGCTGGCCTTGGAACAACGGCCGTGCACATTGTGCAACGATCGAGGTTGAGTTTCGAAAAGGGGAACGAGTGTCTTGGAAAGCGTTTTGCCTTGCTATAATTGCTGTAGTATAATCGCTGCACGATCGTTACGAAACTCCCTATGTATGTGACGTGTGATTCTCCATTCTCCGGTTCTTCCCGTGAAACTGTAAGATCACTCTTGCCTCGCTTGTCGCTTGCCAAACCAAGTCTCGCGCCGATCAACGCGCCCGGCGTAGTTCGAGGAAGAGGAAAATTCGAGTTTTACTGGAATTTTAAGCAGACTGGCGGAATTAGATGGAGCCAGCCGGGCGGTAGGAAGACATAATATTACTCGAACGGACGAAATGAATGAAACGTCTGCGGTTCTCCTACGCGTATCTATTTGTAATTGGAACGCGTAATTTCGGCCGGGCGCGTTGTACCAGCCAGTCTGGAGGCTGTAGGATGACGGATGACGCGCGACATCGTCAAGGAAATTGCGTCTTAAATCCTCGGAGGTCGGAATTCCTTTCACTGCGAACCGTCAGACCGTCGGTTCTTCGCTATTTCGCCCCCCTCTCCCCCTCATCGCCGTCAGTCTCATCTTCCTTTCCATTATCTTAATCGC
>CAJDYZ010007461.1:14625-33686 GCA_903986555.1 Heterotrigona itama
TGTTAAAATAATGATTTAGTCACGTGTACCTTTGAAACTAACCCCTAACATCCACAATGTAAATTATCACGAAACTATCAAGCGAGATCTGACATTAGAATTCTTAGAATTTGGAAAGAATCATTATTACTTGTCACGTCGTTCTGCCCTGAATAAATATTTTCATTTGTAATATAACTTTCAATCCAAGTGACATTTCACACTGTGTTTTACTTGGTGTGTCAAACTTTGTAGTACTTGATTTGTTTTGACAACAATATAAAAAAAAAGTTCATTCAGAGAAATTTCATTGTGAAATAGACTAATCTGTAGCTATTCTGGATTTGTACATTGGCAGCAAATGAAATTTCATCAGTTGTAACTGTTTCATTGTTAACTAATATATTTAATTATTTACCTTTTAGACCAAGACTATACCAAAGCGATAGAATTATATTCTAAAGCAATAGAATTAAATCCGACAGTGGCAGTTTATCATGGGAATAGAAGTTTTGCTTATCTAAAAACAGAATGTTTTGGATACGCGCTTACGGATGCATCAAAAGCTATTGAACTAGACAAAAATTATGTGAAAGGATATTATCGTAGAGCTGCGGCTCATATGTCCCTTGGCAAGTTCAAATTAGCTCTTAAGGATTATAAAACTGTTACTAAAGCAAGACCAAACGATAAAGATGCAAAGGTTAAATATACAGAATGTTCTAAAACATTAAAAATGTTAGCCTTTGAAGAAGCAATCTCTGTGGAGGAAAATAAAAAGAATATAGCTGATATGATTAATTTAGAAGCAATGGGTAAATTATATTTATCATATATTATATTTGATGAGTTTAAATATCTTTGGAAATGTTTTGGTGCGATTGTTTTTATTACAGCTATTGAAGATGAATATACAGGGCCTAAACTCGAAGATGAGAAAGTGACATTACAATTTATGCAAGATCTATTAGAATGGTATAAGAAACAAAATAAATTACACCGTAAATACGCTTATAAGATCCTTTTAGATGTAAAAGCATGGTTTATGGCACAGCCAAGCTTAATTGATATTACAATTCCTGAAGATAGTAAATTTACTATCTGTGGAGACATACATGGACAGTACTATGATTTACTTAATATATTTGAATTAAATGGATTACCATCAGAAACTAATCCATATGTATCCTTTATATTATTACATTTTATATTTATTGGTTAAATTGTTAGGTATATTACTGGTAAAAGTATGATTATATTGTATATTTCTTAATAGTTATACAGTTATTCAATGGAGATTTTGTAGATAGAGGTTCCTTCTCAGTAGAATGTATATTCACCCTATTTGGATTTAAATTGTTATATCCAAATCACTTTTTTATGTCTAGAGGTATGTTTTTACAAATTTATTACATATTGATATATATTCATAGTAAAATACAATATTTAGGTAATCATGAATCTGCCACAATGAATCAAATGTATGGGTTTGATGGTGAGGTGAAAGCAAAATATTCTGCCCAAATGGCTGAATTATTTACTGAAGTTTATAATTGGCTCCCTCTTGCACATTGTCTTAACAATAGAATACTTGTAAGTTTTTATTATTATGGTACATAAATTAATTAAATTTTATACACTCTAAAAAAGATGTTGAAATAAATGATGTATACATATATATTTGTGAATTTCATAGGTAATGCACGGTGGCCTGTTTTCAAGAGATGATGTTACGTTAAAAGAAATTAGAGAAATTGATAGAAATAGACAACCACCAGAAGAAGGATTAATGTGTGAATTATTATGGTCAGATCCACAACCACAACCTGGGAGAGCACCCAGTAAAAGAGGAGTTGGTGTGCAATTTGGTCCCGATGTTACACAAAATTTCCTTGCTCTGAACAATCTTGATTATATTGTAAGAAGTCATGAGGTAAAAAACGATGGTTATGAAGTTGGTCACTTTGGAAAATGTATTACTGTGTTCTCTGCCCCAAATTATTGGTATGTAAACGAGTATTATTGGTTTAAGAACGATAATTCTTTATAAAATTAATAATATTTAATAGTCATATTGTATATGAATTTTATTTTTTTATTCTCAGTGATACTATGGGTAACCGAGGTGCTTTTATCACACTTAATGGTAAAGATATGGAACCTCATTTCACATCATATGAAGGAGTGGTATGTTACAAACTAATTAATAGGTTTTGTAATTTTTAACTGAATTTCATAAAGATTTCCTTTTTCAGCCTCATCCAAATGTAAGGCCAATGGCATATGCTAATTCTCTACTAAAATTCATGTGCTAGTGGAACATCTTAGGTACTGTTGATAAATAAATGAATAATAATAACTAAATACGAGTAGCCCAATCAAAGTGTGCGTAATATATTTGATACCGAAATGGAGAAGATAAGAAACGCTTAGGCTTCTCCAAAACAATAAAGTACTGTATTCTTTCTAGGAACATGAAAATCTTCTGTATCATAATAAATGCAATGAAGATATAACATTGATGGGTACAAAAATGAAAAAAAAAGTTTGCTTGTTTTGACAACTTGCGAACAGGTTATTAAATTTTCTTGTCTATGATAAGAACAATGCCTCATTAGCAATTTGTGTTTTATTATACTGAAATGATGCAAAAAAAAAACATTTCTATTTTGTACCCTCAATTAAACCACCTTGTTCATTAAAGATATTAATGTTCACGCACAAGCTGAATAAATGATCTCAAAGATCTCATAACAGAGATCTCATAACAGATTAACTTATATTCTAATATTTGCAGAAGGTGCTGAACATGTAATGAACACACCTATTATTCTTTTAATTTGTTCTTTAATGAATAATGGTGGTTTCTGCGAAATAATAATTATTATGAAAATATCTAATACATATGCGATTTAGCATGAATATGTAGTACAATTTTCCAGCCAGTCACTATTTGTCACGTTATTTGTGATGACTACTTTTTTATAAATTTAACGTGATTGGAAGGATTTCTTTAATCTAACATTTTGTTTTTTTGTTAATAATAAACGATGTTTATAATGTATTTAAAATCGATATTGTTTTTCTTCAAAAAGAAAAGAAAAGAGGAAAGATTATACCTTATAAAATTAATGAAAAAATTTCTTCTGGTAAATTATTTCGATTCTGGTGATTCACAGTTATAATCTTACATTTTTCGTTTGTACGAAATTTTTGGAACAGCGATGAATGTTGTGGTATTTTATGCATTTGAGGTATCGTTGCGATTATGAAAAGTCTGTTTGAAGTTTCAAAAAATGATTTTACTACCTCATTGCGAAATTTTTGACTAAATAATTCCATTTTTCCAATTTCATCTATAATTAATATGTCCTTTAAAAAAACAGAAATTAATGAATTGATTATTGTTATATGCATGTAACATGTGAAACTGTTTTGCTTACTGTATTTGAGTCAAAGACGGATAATGCTGCTGCTTCAAAATCATGTAGGAACACATGATAATTTCCTACTTTATATTTGGAGTGTTGTGACTGGTTTATTACCTTTCTGTTTAACAGTATAGCATTAGCTCACGCAAACAGGAAATTAAGTTTTATATACTCAAAAAACTGATACTAACTCAACTCGTGCTAATGTTGATTTTTTATCATTTTTTACCAAAACAACATCAAATCCAATCCTGTTACCATTTGGACCTCGAACTTCTTTAGTATAAAATCCATCGAACTTATAATTCTGCTGCTTCATCATTGCAACTAGTTTTTCACATATCGTAGTTTTTCCTATACCTAAAACATAGTACTCACTTAATTAAAATTGTTATAAACCTTTTTTATTCACAAAACATAATTGAAATACAATAAATAAGTTCATCGTGTACATTGACACGTGAAATTTTCACGTTTTGTTTATATCTATAAAACAAAATATTATATTATAATATAAAGTACGACGAACGCGTATTGTTCATGTTGCAATATTATCTAGTTATTTATGTTATTTAAAATTCATTGTATAAAATCTCATTTTAAGTATTCTAAAGTATTTATACAGTACCGCCGGACGACCATCGTAGCAGTCAACGTGTGAATTTCGTAATTGAACACGTTGCCTACTGAACGATTTAAATGAATGAAAAAAAAATGGTAATAAAAAAAATAAAATATTTTAAACATTCGGAATACGCAAAGGCTAACAATAGGTGATTTTTGGAACACCATGTAGCTTTTAAAAATCGCGGGGACTCACCAGGGGGTCCAGTTAGAAGTACGCGTGAGACACGCAATGCGGCGCCCGTATCCATGCTCCTTGTTTTTCTAAGTTTGAGGTATCAATTGCGGGTGACACTTGCACGTAGAAAAAAGGTAATAAGTAATTGAAATACAAATGGAAAATGACGCGGTCGTTTAATTTAGAATACGCGTGCCGAAGACGCGATATTCGATAAGAGGCTGAATGGAGAAAAACTGATAAAATTACCTCAACGTGGAGTCGCTGACTAGCGATCAGCTGATCGTGCTCGAGCAAGACAATCTGTTCGGGTGGGTTGAAACGCCTTTGTGTATGTAGATACCCACGTACCCTTCGGCTGCGTTCAGAAGTGCGTTGATGCGTGATACACGCCTCGTACGGCCTATGTTTGTGTAAGTTCGCGGGGTTATACACTCGCGACGTACGCCTGTCACAGATCACAAATATAAGATCGGCCACGACGGAACTTATAATAGCCACAACCTATAATAATCACGCAGAGTTTGATTGCGCCACGAATTTCTCTGTTCCCCGTAGGTCCGCCCGGTTCTCGAAGTGCGACAGATAGTCTCAGGAATCTCGAGGGAATCGCGAAAAGATACTTTGACCGAAAAGAAGAGGCTACGGGCGTTAGTTGCAGGATACATGGAAGAAAGGGACGAAGGGTGAAAACGACGGTTCTATCCGTTTTCGCGTACATATCAGTATATGTAAAAAAGAAATGGCTCGCCCTTCCGACTGTAATCCGCTCTCGTATCTCGTCGAAAGGCAAATCGACGATAAGGTCGACTACTGTAAACGCCTGGTCAATGCTAGATTCGAAAGTTCCGAGAATCTATTTAGGAAAGACCTGCTGTCGCATTACGGATGCGTTAACGCGATTGAATTCTCGAATCAAGGGGACCTCCTCGTTTCTGGTAAAAAGCTAACATATTACATTCGATTCATTTCTTTTCGCACGGTTTTATGCCTGTCGACTTGGAAAACTGGACCTGTCGACGGAAAATTCGAACCGTTTGATATTTTAAGCAATTATGTAAAATAAGCTTTATCTCTTAGATAACATGTTTTTGTAATGTAGTCATCAATTGATTAGTGATAGACAAGGGTGTATTCATGGCACGAGATTATTTTGTGTTAATTGAACAGGTGGCGATGACAGGAGAGTTTTATTATGGAAAGTAGAGCAAGCAATACAAGATGTGGGCAAACCCGCAGTGATGAAAGCTCAACATATTAGTAATATTTTTTGCCTTGGTTATGATAGCAGTAAAACGAAAATATTTTCTGCCGGAAATGACGATCAAGTTATTGTTCATGACTTACGAACGTATGAGACACTTGTTTATTACAGTTTTGTATGTTATAATCGCATGAAATTAAGCAATTGTTTTTGTTGTTCCAGGGGAGATGTTGTGAATTTCTTCCTCCATGAGAAGCCTGTTTACGGACTGTCTGTACATCCACATAATGACAATGTATTTGCAAGCGCGTGCGACGATGGAAGAGTTTTAATTTACGACATACGAGGATCCAGTGCTATGGAAACATTTTGTTTAGCACGGTACAAAACAGCTTTCCACTCCGTAATGTTCAATCCTATTGAACCTAGGATGTTAGCAACCGCCAATGCTAAAGAAGGTGTTAGTATGTGGGACGTAAGAAAACCTCTGAAGTAAGTAAAAAATTGAAATAAAAATATTAGGATATTTCGTTGAAAATAATTTTTTTACATTTGCAGGCCAGTGTTGCGTTATGGAAACGAAAATTCAGCTCAGAGTTGCATGAACGTTAGATTTAATGCAGCAGGTAATAGATTGTTAGCTTTGAGAAGAAGATTACCCCCGGTACTTTATGCTGTAGACTCTTCTACTCATTTATGTCAATTTGATCATC
Organism: Heterotrigona itama; assembly: GCA_903986555.1. Lineage (NCBI taxonomy): Eukaryota > Metazoa > Arthropoda > Insecta > Hymenoptera > Apidae > Heterotrigona > Heterotrigona itama. Next base: position 20,755 of record CAJDYZ010007461.1, read on the forward strand.
CTGGGTATTATAACAGTTGCACAATGAAATCATGCTGTTTTGCTGGAGATAACGATGAGTATGTACTGTCTGGTAAGTGGAACTGCAATAATTGTACATCTCTTTATATACTTTTTCTGTTAGTTAAATATTCATACATTTAACTGTGTTTTAAGGTTCCGATGATTTCAATCTATATATGTGGAAAATTCCTTCTGAGGATGTAAAATGGGTAAATTCTGCACATATGGTATTACGTGGTCATAGATCTATTGTTAATCAAGTGCGATACAATCAAGCTAGTTGTATTTTTGCTTCATCTGGAGTTGAAAAACTCATTAAGATTTGGAGTCCATTTCCTCTTGGAAGTAATTGTTTAGGTGGATTAAAGGTAATTATATATATATAATATAATATAATTTTCTTGATAATGTATACTACTACTTTCATATTTTGTATTTTAGAGAGATGATGGAAGACAAGAGAGGCAACGCAGAGTCTTCACACATGACGAATATATTGGACTGGTATTACGCAGTGGTCAGTTTATGACTCATGATTATAGCCATCAATCAACCAGAGAAGATCCTAGAATGATGGCATTTTTTGACTCATTGGTACAACGTGAAGTTGAAGGCTGGAGTTCTGAAGATATGTCAACAGCACCTCAAACTCCTAGTGATTCAGAAAGCAATCTTATAGCTGGACGAGTTTATAGTGCAACAGATTCTGATGGTAACTTCTCTTTTCTTTTTTTTAATTTTTTTTTTATAGAAACTAAATTTAAAATTTTAAAAAATTTCTTTTTATAGAAACATTCAAGTAATTATAAACGAAAATGATCATAATTTTTAACATAATAATTTCTTGGTTTTATAGATTCTACAGCTTCTGATCGTCAATTGATGTTAAGTATTTTGGGGCCGGCAGTAACATTAGCATCTCACGGATCCTCTGGAGGTGGTGTAGCTCCTGAAAGACCTTTAGAGTCTCCCAATCGTATAACGCGACTTATAGCATATCGCAGAGAAAAACTGATGAAACTTGCAGCCGTAGATTGTGGTGCTCAAGCAAATAATGCTTCAGCTGCAGCATCAGAACCATCTGCATCAGGTTCTGCTAGTGATGGTGATAATACACAAATTAAGTGTAAATCTAAATCAAAATTAAAATTTATAAAGAGGAAACATAGTAAAATTACTGAAATAAGAAGGGCCGGAATAAAGTGTGCAGTGTTACAAATTAATAGTGACTCTGATAGTGATGAACAACCTGTTGACACGACTCAGCCTAGTACCAGTTCTGGTGTAGTTTCTAGAAGATCACGATATGTTGTGCATATTGAGAGGGATGCAAAACATTCAAATTATAGCAGTAGCAGTTCGGAAGATAATGACGTTTCTGGCAAACGGAAGCATTCAAAAACTGATTCTGATACGTCCACAAAGGTACACAGAAGAAAACATAAAAAATGTAAAAGTAATTCAAAAAATGACGTTACTAAAAATAAAAGCAAACGGCAGAAAATTGATTACGATACAAAGAAGAAGAAATCGGACAGAGATTGGAAGCTTTATTTGAATGATGTTAGTAATGCAATAAAACTTCAAAAAGATGGTCCATCAATGCCAGTGAACAAATCAAACAAAGTTCCTTCAACTCCTGACAGTGGTATCACATCAGGAGTATCAACAAGTGAAAAAACTGGTGAACAAGCACAGAAAGATCAGAATGATGCGGAGAGCTCCGATCACGAGCAAAAACTAAAAAATCTAGAATATTTTAGAAAGAAGGTGAATGTAGTAAGAAGGAGCTATCGTATTCGATCTAAGCCTTTATCCCAAACCATTTCAACTACAACTGATTCTTCCGATTAAGCTCCTATTACCTTCTCAAACTTTTTAATCCCTTTCCTTTTGTACATAATAAATCTGTGATTCCTTGAAGTATATTTTTATAATACTAAGTTTGTTCACACACGAATATGAGCGATTTTTTCTATCTTCTTTTAGACTTTATTATTTTTCTGTTCCCTTCATATGTATCCTATATTTTATTGGAATCTCTTATGATGAAAGACTGTCCCAGAGAAATAAATCTTTTTCACAATTTTTATTGTGATTTGATCACAATATTTTATAATTGGTACAAAGGATTACGAATTTAGTAGTCTTAAATGTTTAAAATTATTAACAACTGACGTCTCAATTGTTTAGGATTCAATTTATTATTATAACATAAACATGTTTGGATATGACCATTAAATCGTATATAATCGAAACTCCAGCAAAACACCGCCGAGAATTATAGGTAAATTAATGCTGCATTAGCTATAATAAGCGATCCAGCTAATGTGTATTGTTGACATGGTTTGTAAGTGTGATGGAGAATAATAAAACAATAAATTGATATACATTTTTTTCTGATATGTTTAGCTTTGAAAACAAGTTAAGAATATTGCATTATTTAATCCTGCATTTATACGTCTTTATTAACTTATAACAAATAAAGGAAAGAATTACTTAAATTTATGCATTAATTTATTGTCCAGTAAATTTGTATAGCTCTGCTTCATTAATATAAAGAATACAAGATCCCTCTTAATTTTAATGGGAAATACGTATAAATACATGTATGAAACAAATATGAATTAATTGCTTTATGATGTCATTGTGGTATACAGATATAAAATACTTCCTTCCTGCATCAAACCTCAATTCTTTCAGTTTTAAAAATAGTATTCGATGGTCTTTCATTTTATTAACATCTTACCTAAAATGTTATACTCAATCTCGTCAACTAAAATCAATATAAGATTTTACAATTTTGCACTTATAATTTTACAATATAATGTACTAGCATATAATTTAAACATTGATAATGCTAAAGTATTTAACATTCCTAAAGTTTTTAATCATCAACGGGGAAGTTATTTTGGATTTTCTGTTGCACTTTATACAGATGGACAAGATTCTGTGCTACTTATAGGTGCTCCAAGAGCAAATACAAGCATAATAGAAAATGTAATTGAACCAGGTACTGTATTTCAATGTCCAATTAACGAGACATGTAAGGAATGGATTATTGACAGAAGAAAAAATGATAAATATAAACAATATTCAATGATTAATCAAATTAAGGATAATGCATGGATTGGTGCAACAATTGCTGTAGAAAATAAAACTAATTCTAAAATTATGGTATGTAAAAATTTGTATTTCTCTTTTCATATATATATATTTTTTTTTAAGAATTCAATTCATTCTTTTAAAAATATAAGTAATCTTTTGATTATTTAATTAAACTTATTTAAATAAATTATTTAAATAAACTTAAATAGGTTTGTGCTCCACGATTGAAGAATAATGTTACAAATAAAAATGTATCTAATTGGTTTATGAATGGCATTTGTTATTTGTCATTAATTAATAGTACTAAATCTTTTGAGAAAGAAACTGAAACAGACATTTTATCATTTGCAAAAGTCCAAGAAGCTATCTATGTATATGGAAGAACGAATATTTATAATTTTGGAATGAGTCAAATTGGCTTTTCTATGCATATGACGTCTAATGACTTAAAATGGGATTTAATATTAGGTAGCCCTGGTATATTTAATTGGAAAGGCACACCTTTATTACTTACAAAATCAATTCATGGTAAAACGCAAACTGTAATTCCATCAATTAAAAACGAAAGAAGTATTCATACAAACAGCTATTTTGGTAAGTAACATTCTCTTTCGAAATTATATAATGTTAATAATTAATCATTTTATTATATATTTTATAATACATCAAATAATAGATGATAATATCAACACATAAGAGATTTTTTAGTAAACATATTTCTTTCATTTTATATATAGTTATATATAGTATACTTTATATAAAGTTTAGTTCCTTATAAATAAAGTTTTTCATTAATTCACAACATTAATTTCAACTCTCATTTTTATTAATAATATAAGAATACAAATTTTATAATTCTTATTACTAAATTAACTACTGCCATTCACTTTATAATCATTATAATCAATTATATCATTTTCCACTTTTTTCTTATAATTCCATAATAATTACTAAGGGAAGTAATGTAATCATATAAAGTACATAAGTAATGTAATTATATAAAGTACATAAGTACAGGGTGACCACTGAAATACTAAATGATATTAAACAAAAATAACTTTTACAAACACATGTTCTTTAATTTTTTATTATTTTATTTGAAAATATAATTAATGAATTTTTAGCCACCCTGTATATCATATATTAATACCTAAATAGTTTTTTAAATAATAATGTTGAATATATATTTAAAAAATGTATTATTACTAAACTTATCTTCAATAGAATATAAATGATCCAAAACTTTTTTTAACATTTGCAAATTATATGAATCTCATTTTTCATTTAGATATATCATTTAGATATATTTTTAAATTATTTGACTGTAATATATTACATATATATAATATGTATATAACAAAATTTGATAATACTAATACACATGTACTTATTAATAAATGAATATAATTAAATGAAATTTATATAATATTGATCTTTTGTATTAGAGATATATTTATCAAATATTTAATTAATATTATGATAAATATTAATTTCAAATGAAATGAAACATTGAAATAAAATTGTATAAGATATTATTTATTTAGGATATGCAGTAACCTCTGGTTATTTTATAAAAGGCAAATTATGGTTTGCTTCTGGTGCTCCTAGAGCTTCAAACATACATGGTGCTGTTATTATATTTACCTTTTCTCACAATGATAATGCAAAATTAGAAGTAAAAAAGTTATTGATTGGTGAGCAACATGGTGAATACTTTGGTGCTGCTTTATCATCATGTAATCTTAATGGTGATGATAAAGATGAATTAATTATTGGAGCACCACATTGGTCAAAAAATATAGATGAAGGTCGCATATACATTTTTACTGCTTTAAATGATGTACGCATATTTTGCAATATAACTGAAGTATTTTATAGTTTAAATACAATATTTTAAATTTAAATACAATATTTTTGTTAAATATAATTGCACAAATTTTGAATTTATAATTAATTTATGATACTTCATTATTTAACTTAAATGTATATATATTGATCTCAAACATTGATGGTAGGAAATTTTTGAAAAACAATCATTTGAAGGAAAAATATCTGGAAGTAGATTTGGTTCTATCATAACTTGTCTTGGTGATGTTGATTATGATGGTTACGGTGATATTGCTGTTGGTGCACCATATGAAGAAGAAAGTGGTGCAATATATATTTTCAATGGCAATAGCAATGGGTTACCTAAACAGTATAGTCAAAGAATAATTGGCAAGCAATTTGGAAGAAATATCCGTGGATTCGGAATTTCAATTTCCGAACCTTGTGACATAAATGGTGATAAATATCCTGATATTGCAGTTGGAGCATATTTATCTGAACAAGCAATTTTAATAAAATCAAAACCTGTTATAATAATAACTACAAAATTAGCTTACGATGAAAATAAGAAATTATTAAAAAATTCTACTTCTTTTCTAGTCAACTTATGCGCATATTATGATGGAATAAATGCTCCTAAATATCTTCGTAAGTAGATAATTAAATTTTTATAAAAAAAAATTAAACGAGAAATCAAACTTAAAGAAATTAATATATTAAATCTACAATACAACACATAAATCTATCATAGTCAACTAATTGAATATGTTTAGGAATTGTTAAATCTTTGAAAATTGATCAAATATATAGAAGAGCTCATTATAATACAGAAAAAAATAATAACATTTATAAATTGTCTGACACTCTATATAAATCTAAAGACTTATGTAGTCAATTTGAAATACATTTAAAGGTAAGATTCCTTTTTACGAGAATCTTTTTAAAAGAATAAATATTTTTTTAAAAAGATTTTTAAAAATAAATTTTATTTATATTTTGTTAGAAAAATATCCAAAATATAATAAATCCAATTGAGATATCTGCCTCAATTAATTTGGAAAAAGACTGGAACTCAAATGACAGTGAGATAAAATCAAATGCTTTTTGCACATCGTGTGTAGCCATAAATAAATTACTTTCTAAAACAGAAGATTTAATCAAATTACCATTTGCTGTAGATTGTGGTGATGACAATATTTGTACATCAGATGTAAAGATATTACTTTCAACAGACTTAAATTCTGGTAACAGATATATCATTGGATCAACACTCACTACTGAACTTAAAATAGATGTTCTTAATTATGGTGAACCTGCATATCAAGCTAAAATATACATATATATACCAAAAACATTGTCATTAGGAAGTATATCACCTTCATGCATGGAAAGTTTTTATACGGATAACACTTTGGAAGTAATATGTGATGTTGGAAACCCACTCCGAAAAAATGTAAGTCTAAAATGTAATCTGTTAAGTATCAAACTTTCTTCAATATAGTAACATAATTGGAAATTTCTACTAGAAAACGTTAACGTTAGATTTGGATATGAATAAAGTTCGATCTGACGTTGATCATGTGAAATTGAGGGTCAATTTTGATACGCAAAGTGAAAAAAAAAATTCATTCAATAATACAGATGTTTTAATTATATATTTTGATGTTGATGTTGACGTAGTGATTGCAGGGTTAGTAGTTTATTTATTACTATTATAATGATAAATTATGCTTCATTTACTCTACAACTACGTTAATATTTAGTAATTACAATCATTTTCTATTAGAAAAGCGCAAGACAATTTATATTCATATTTTCTTGAAGATAAAAATAAAAAATTAAACAGTATTCAATTTCAACATATTTATGAAATTCAAAAATTTGGAGTTAGTCCAATTGATGAAGTTATATTAACAATTAGTATTCCAACATACTGGAAACATAATGCTGAAGATATACAAATTATTAATATAAATGAAACAATTAGCAATCTCGATGGCCAATCATTTTACTGTACATATGAAAATTCCACATCAATTACTTTAATTAATAAATCTGAAATTTATTATACAAATACTGAAGTGTACACACAGGAAGAATTTAGAATGAATACTAATTTTTCTATCAATTTTCCACCAGACAATAGGACAATTTATATTAATTGCACAAATACTAATGTAAAATGTACATATATTATATGTCAACTTGGTCCTTTTATAAGTTCTTCACCTGTTGCAAAACTTTCACTTACATTGGACTTTTATTTATTTCACTTTAAATGTAAGGCTCTGCTTGATACATTAGTATATTTTTAATTTTTAAAACATGTCAAGAAACTCCATTTTTTTTTGTTAATTTTTTACAGCAAAGATCATGGAAAAAAAAGACATTATATTTTTCTTATCTAGTGGAAAAGTCAATATTTTAGAATCACATCATGTTATCCAAAAAATTAAACATAAACCCAATGGTACTATCATTGCTACAATGTTCCTAGGTTCACCAGTGACTCAACACATTGCTACATGGATTATAGTTTTATCAATTGTCTTAGGAATTTTATTATTAATATTGTTAATATTGGCATTAATTAAAATTGGATTTTTTAATCAAAATAAGAAAAAAGAACTTGAAGCATTAAAATCTGAAACAAATGTAAGTTTACTTAGACATTTTTCCTCATATTATAAATGTATAGTTAACATATTCATTATATTACAGACACATCGTGGGATAATATTGGAAACATGTTCATCAACAGATATTATTCATTAAGAATAAATTTATTGATATATAATACTTTATGTTTTGTATACATATTTGTATGTTTTTTTATTCTTTGCATAGAAGAGAAAATAAGTAACATTTTGTTAATGCATTTGAATTCTATTAGCATTTTTATAAAAATATAATAAATCTTAAAAAATATCGTCTTGTTTATAAATTGTCAACTACAAAGCTTGAAAAGATTGTATTATAAATATTTCATTTTCTTTTACTTGTAAAATTGCGTAAAAACAATTGGAGCAAATTTATTTTAAATAAATATTCTATATACAAAAAATATTAATCTCTTTATGTATAGCATGAGATTGAAACAGCTCGTATTACATTCTTTGTAATGCTTTCTATTGAAATTTTTATGTCAAATATATAATTAGCTGCCTTTTACATTAAACATCTCTAACACACAATCATATTGTGCACATATTTGTAATGTTTTAACTTATCATATTTAAAATAATATAGCTCATTTTATGTTATATATCAATAAGAGAGCATAAAATTTTCATTTTCATATATCTTTGATACGAATTTTTATCTCAACTTACATTAATCTTCTAAACCTAGTCCTTTCGAAATTTCATCGGCAGTTAATTTCTTTCCTGAGGCAGGACTATCAGAAGATGCAGGAGGTTGTACAGATGGTGGAGTACTTGGTCTATAAGTTGATGATGGTGTTGAATGATGTTCTTCAAGAGATTTCTGCATACAATCACAATTATAAAATTAGAATAAAATTCATATATTTACAACATTTACAATTCTTGAGATAATTTACATTACTTACATCTTTACCATGCTTGGTAAGACTTCCTAAAGCAGAACTAAACAAAGCTGATCCTATCCCAGATAAAAGATCTGAATTTGATGATTGGTTAGAATATCCACCAGAGAGTTGATAATTTCCATAACCTCCTGAAGGTTGATAATTTGGTTGTTGATTTCCACCACCTCCAAGGACACCACCAATAATGGATCCTAAGGCCCCTGTCAATGGATCACTCGGCTGACTTGGAGGAGGTGGTAGTGCTGTGCTATGCCCGCCACTGCCACCTTATGTATATAAAAATTTTAGTATTATAACTCAATTATGAAACATACAAACATTTTAATTGGAATACAAACTTATCTATGTTACTCATTTATCATGATTCATTATGACCTTTAATGTAAATAGCTTACAGTCAATGATGTCATTTATATCATCATCCAACATTCCATACTGTGATAATAATGAATAAATTACAGCATATTGTATATCAAATCTTCAGTTTTAAAGATTAATAAAAGCATTATTGTATAATTTGATTAAACTTGTTATTTTAGACGCATAAAATGTATCATACCTAATGCTCCAAGAATAGAATCTAATACACCGCCACCACCGCTTGGTTGCTGGGAGGGATAGCCTTGTTGTGCATGTGAATTACTTAAAGCATTGGTCACTAAGCTACTTGCTAAAGCTGCGCCAAGAGAACCAAGATTCCCCAAGCCACTTTCACTCTCTGTTTTCGATTTGGATGCGTCAGATTTTTCCTGATCTTCTTCAACGTCCCCTTTTTTTTTCTAGAAAATTACAATTAATATACATCATTATCTTCAATATTCTGCATTTAATTGTTAAAACACTTATAAAATTTATTGTTAAATTTAATTGTTAAGACATTTATGAAATTTATATACACTTATAGCATGTGCGGCTGCTGCTATGCCTCCTGCTGCAACTAATCCCCCTATCGCTAATCCAACTTTATCCAAACAACCACTAAATGCGTCTTCTTCCTCAGGCTTTTCATATCCAGGCTGATATCCATATGCCCTTGGTGGATTATAACCGGCTGCTCCAGGTGGAGGAGGTCCATAACCTCCTGGAACTGGAGGTGGTGGACCATATCCACCTTGTATTGTAGGATATAATCCTCCAGGCGCTAAAATTATACAGAATTTGCTATAAAACAATTAAATAGCATTCTACTTTTAAAATTATTCATTCGGTCAAGCAACAAATATAAAAAAGTATAAAATGCTTAATTACGTGGCGGTCCAAAATCAGCAGCAGATACATCTGGAGCAGATACGTCTCGAGGAGAACGAGGTGGATCAATGGGAACAATCTCATATGATATAGATTGCACTTCCACATCTCCGTCAATAACCAAATGTGTTACTTTTTCATATGGTAACCGGTGAATAAATTCTACAAAGTGTCTGCCATTTATGGCGATTTTATAAGATCGAAAGTCGCATAAAAGGAGCATCTCAAATTCTTGGCCAGGTTGTATCCACATAGGACCATCGTTTTCTTCTGGCCCCCAAGTCATTGATACTATATGATTTCTAGTAATAAATCCTTCTGTGAAACGTGGTGAAACATGAATGGCAATATCATCTCTTGGATTTAATGTTGGTCCCAATTGGTAGTTCACAGCGAAACGCACAGCATCGGCAGGAACTTTGCCTTGAACTTTTACCATTTTTCCAGGTACTAAGCCACCTTCAATAGCTCCCACAAAAGGGATTGGCTAATAAAAAAATATAAAAGTCTCATTAAAATACAAAGCACTATACAAAAATTAAATTAAAATTTAATTTAGCTGTCTCTTTAAATTGTATTGCATTAAAAAAAAAAAAAAAAAAAAATGAAAAAGATCTAATCTTTATATAATGTTAATATTTCTCATTTTTTTTTTTTTCAAATTGGAATTGTTAAGTTATACAATATTATTTTCATGTAAAAAAAAATGTAAAGTAGAACAGTCGAATTAGTACATCGATAAGCTATATTTTATTGCGATTGTATATCAGCATTGCAGATACTATATCCTCTCTGGATCAATGATAATCATTTTGCATCAGCTTTATTAGAAGAAACCAGCTCTCGAAAATAAAACTTACGGGATTCAAAATCGGTCCAGATGACATTTTTCTCGCTTGATTCTACGTCGCAAATACAAGCAGACGTTTATATTTCGATGTACAATTCCAAACTAGCAAACACTGCGTATAAGTGGAAAAACTGCGACTTCCCTTCCGCTTCTTCTCTTAAAACATTTCTATTTAGAGTGGTGACGTTTTGAACTGTGCAATGCGGCACAAACTATACTTACGTGACGCGCCTGAAACGTGCGATGCATAGTTTCATTCGCGCATGTATTCTCAAATTCTTCACAGTTGCTGCAGTGACGTGTAGCCGCAATGTGGAAACCCGGGAATTCAAAATTCACGTGCAAACGAAACAAACCAATCAAATTTCTTCATTTTTTACATAAACCGGAAATACGTGGCGGGGGACCAATTACGAGAAAGTAATGATGTGACGTAACATTCTTATAATATAACTAATAAGTTATACATATTTTTTTCATGAATGTATAGTCATCGATTGATCGATCGGAAATACTCAATAACTTGATATGGGTATAATAACTTCAGACGATCGAAAATTGAAAATAATCTCAAAGTACGTGTGAATAATTTATTCTATTTGTATATATATTATTATTACCAGGGGCGGGTCGTGCATAAGCACTGGTACATAAACATAATCATTAATTTCTTTTACATTTGCTTGTAATATTCAATTTTATCGTCAACAATCAATTCAACTCTCTTATTTCGTACGAAAGATAATAAAAATCCACTGTACATTTCAAAAAAAAAAAATTGCAGTACCCCCATAATTTCAAATCGCCATTAATTATCAGTAAATTACATAAGTAATAACATTAGCTCCTTCTATTTAATAAAGAAATTATAAAATATAAATTTTTATATTTCGCTTTTCAAGAAGCCTTGGGATACTTTTATTTTTAGTATTCAATGCACCTCGTGTATTCTATGATACAATGTAATACAATATGTTGATATTAATAGAATCTGTAAAGTATGTTTTATATTTGCCGTATTTGATCATATTGTATGCATTGTATTTAATTGCAATTAAAAATTAATTGTAGATAAATGTATTGTAATATAATAATATTAATATCAGTATTGTACAACAATATTGTACAATATTTATTGTGTTTAATTATACTGTATATGTATTGTATAAACATAATTAAATACAATATAATTAATTAAACAATGTAATTAAACACAATAAATATTATGTTAAAACACAATAAATATTGTGTTAAATTAAATACAATATAATTAATTAAACTATATATAACTATAATTAATTAAACAATATAATTGTATTGTACAAGGTATTGTACAATATTTATTGTGTTTAATTATATTGTATATGTGTTGTATACGTTATAAATATAATTAAATTAAACTATATATAACTATAATTAATTAAACAATGTAATTAAACACAATAAATATTATGTTAAAACACAATAAATATTGTGTTAAATTAAATACAATATAATTAATTAAACTATATATAACTATAATTAATTAAACAATATAATTGTATTGTACAAGGTATTGTACAATATTTATTGTGTTTAATTATATTGTATATGTATTGTATACGTTATAAATAGAACAATTTATATAGCATATTATATATATACATACAATTTATACTTTTTTTGTAATTCGTGTAATTTACACTGTAATTATTGCATTTATTGTATACAATTCATAAGTTGTGCTTATCATGCCATTTTTATCATACAAATATAGTAATTGCCCTAAGAGCGGGGTGTTACACGGGGTTGTAAAACCATTGCATGGAACATTTCCACTTTTATGGAGAGCGGCACGCTGTAAACTGGCTCCATTGAAATTATCGTTTAAAGGTTGAGCAATAGTTAATCGCTGGAATAGTGAGAGGCGAGCACGTGCGCGTGAGCACAAGCATTATCGCCTACGTTCATTTTCGACGTCCGCACACATTGTTTTACAGTACAGGAAACTAAATAAACCGTTCGTTGAGATGTAACAGTTTCAAACGTGCGAAGCGAATTTCCTCGTAGGTGAAGTAAACAGTTACTCAACGGGGAGCAAGTTAATAGTAGCCAGAAGCTCTGTATCAATGTAAATCAATAAAATCGATGACGCGAAACGCGGAAAGAGCGTTTTATGCACGCGTTGTTTCTCTAAAACTTCAGACTTCCATAAAATTTCGAAGGAGCAAAAATCTACGCTTATTTTACATGTAGCTGCGCGCTGTAACATTTGCATAGATATTACTTCGTAATTTTAACACTAAACGTACCAAGCGGAGTCAAATGACCCCTTTTCAAAATTTAC